>JAQGAJ010001070.1:0-11182 GCA_034689365.1 Liebstadia similis
TATTTCTCTTCCAATCGCTTCCACTCTTCGCTCAAGACTTCCATTCATTTCAATCAATCTTTCGTTTTCTTCTTTGAAAACCTAAACACAGATTATAAGTAAAGATAATTCTTTATCAATTAAATTACCATAATTTCAGATTCATTTCGTTCATTCTTTTCCAAACGAGTTCTCGATTCTTCATAATTCAAGTGAATCGTTCCAAAACTTATTTTGAGTTCTTTCGCATAAAATTCTTCAAATGTTTTGTAATTTGTTTTTACGAATGAATTTTCTTCAAATGAATAAACAAATCCTTTACTAAAAGCACAGACTATTGAATGATATTCTTTATAGCAATTGATTGAATGCAAGGAATCAAATAGTAAATCGGTTTCAATCATTTGTTTCGTCGGTTCGTCTTCTCCATAGAAAACCTCTTCTCTATAGAAATATATTTTCCCGTCATTTGTGAGAAAATATGTATTCTTTAGTGAAGCGACTGATTTAACATTTGATAAGTTTTCGATTGATTAATATTTAAATTTCGTTATATTAGTTGCGATTAAATAGTTTGTAACCAATTTTAATTTAGACCAAACAGTGACTCATTTGTGATAGCAATTGAAGACAATGTTTGATCATTTGTATGAACAATGTATAGTCATTTGTGTCAACTCAATGGTTAATTTGAAGTCTGTATAAGTCTCTGACAACTAAATCTCTATCAAGTTGTGTTCAAGTTGTGTATATCAAGTTCAAGGAAGCTTTCAATGGTATAGGCTTTCAATGGCTTTCAATGGTCTTTGGTTTGTCTAACTCTCAGTGATTGTCAATTCGGTGATTCTTGGAAATGAGGTGACCAGAGGTCGAGGCGTGATCTGGAGGGCAGTGTCGTGAGTGTCGGCACCAGTGGTCAGAAGCGATATATCGGTCATTGTTTGTTAATTTGTCGCTCTCTTTGAGGACATACTTGAGATGTAATAAACTGTTAATCTTATCGCGAGTAATGTCTGTGTTGTTAGTCTCCCAGAATCTCCCGGACAACCGAAGTGCCAGTGGTGTCACCGCCCCCGTACCTCCGATCGGCATTACCTCAGTTGAGGCTTACGTTGCTTTTGAAATGGTGTGTTATAAATACAAATCATGGCTTAGCAGAGCTCCAGTCAGTCAGAGTAGTGAAGTCAGAGCACTGCCATCGCTATAGCACTGGTAGTACACCAGACCTGCTCTGTCTGTGAGCCAACACTCAGAGCGATGACTGCATGACTGCAATACATATTCTCTTCAACTCTCGACTCTTTAACTTCAAGTTTGACCAACTTTTCAGTCCTTATTCAGAGCTCTATGCGATTGGTCAGAGTGACCAAACTCACCAATTGATCCGTTCCTCACCCTCTCCTCATGTGCTCACTGTGTCCATGATTCGAGTGCATCACTACCTGACTCAGTGATCGAGTCAATTGTGATCTCGATTGTTATCTCGCTATCGATATATCTCTAAAGCCATACAATTGGTGTGGAATTAGTGTCGCGTTCACTCTGAGAGGTGTTCCAAAGGATGAGTCGGAAGACCGCTATTAATGCAATGTTTATATTGTCCGACAAAATGTGATCCAATCCTACACCAAATTAAATCAAATGATGTGCCACTCATTAAGACTGAAACAGTTGTATCAAAGTCTCTATTGTGTGAATGTGCGGACTGACCCGACCAACCCTACGAACCTTACCTTCCCTTCAATATCGACCATTTCTGTGGATCGGCTCAATTGGAATGACAACTGCAAGATCTGGCCCAAGGATAGACCAGTGAGGGAAGTGGTTCCAAACTTTACGATCAGGAATCTTCTCGTCTGGATTCCAGTCCTGATTCCACTTTTGCTTCAATCACTAGTCGTTCCTATAGTCGGAGGTAAGGATGAGATGCGATGCCCTTTCCATACCATTTCTGTCATAGTCTATGATATGGTAGAGCTCTGTCAATGCCATTGCCATCGACTTTGATTGCTCTCTATTGCTGTCTGTCTTTGGCTTTTTGTGGTAAATGAGTTGCAAATATGTCGACAATAAACTGAAAGCTAGAAAATGGTAACTTTTGCTACCTTTCCATACCTTTCACTTTGGTTTCATTTTATTTTCACTTTCATTGAGTCGTTTATTACCGTTTATCCCATTATGCGTTCATAGGCTAACATAGCCTACACTTATACTAGACTTATACCTATCCATACCTTCCAAATGTCCATTGAGTAGAATAAGTCAGGTCTGAGTTCAATCTTGTGTGACGACAGCAGCCGCACAGCCGGCCATCCATATGGCAGGTGATACGCGTGGTCTCAACTTATGGCGAACGAACCTCTAATTGAGTATTGGTTTCATTGATATTTTATTTAATAATATTGTGATAGTTTAGCTCAAAGTGCTTACAAATTATATAAAACTCAGACTCAGACCTCACTCAGACCTCACTCTGTCTGACAATAGCCGGTCGTAGGGACCGGTATATGGTTTGGCATTGTTTTATGTCTGCAATATGTGCTCAAAAGTAAAAATAACATTTGTAACAGTCGTGCAGTCATTTAACGCTATATTCAAACCATTTTCTGTTTGACAACTAATTGCTAACCTATTCTTCAAAGACAACTATCACTAACATCGATGGCATCTATTCAGGCAATAAAGATGTTAATGGTTTGAATTTATTGCGAGAAAGTGCTAATAAGACAATCGCTTGTTTGAGATAATCTGTCTTTTGAGCTTCGGATCGGATTAAAAGTTTTGGTTCGGGTAAAATTGAAACATCTGGAAGAATGGGTCTAAAAATCTCTTGAAAGTTAGGGATATTGCAAAATAAGGATCACAATTCATATAACAGATCCGGTAGTTCTTCGTATATCCTGCAGAGCTGTGGCAGAGGGCTGTGCTGTGTCTGTGCAGCTGCACAACCAAAACATGACAGTAGTAGTGACTACTGAGTAGTTGTGTCGCCGGTGCCGGCATTGCCTACGCTTCGGCTCATATTGGTCTCCGTAATGAATGGGAAATTGCAATACAGAACCGATAACAATAGCCCCGCGGGTTATGTTCTGCCACCAGATATGCCTTATTCTTTCAAACAATGCATTCATCATCTCATACAACACAAGAAGAAGTGGCCGACACCTGCGGCCCACGCGACTCAACGCAAGACCCGACAAACATTTCTTCGGTTTCTAATTTTGATTTATTAACTATAAAATCTATATTTTCTGAGCTTTCGATAAAATCATTTGTGAAAGTATAACGTCTGGAGTCCAGAGTCTAGACTTCGAGACCAGAATCGTTTGTAAATGCCTTTCCTCTGATGACTGTATGACAATCGCCACTCACTTCAGCCCTCGTTCAACACTTTTATCCCATTATATCATTTTAATTATGCTTTAATTGAAAGTTTCAACGATTTTCGTGTCTATTGACAAATGGAATAATGATTTGAACTAATGTTAGTCGCGGTAATAGTTGTCATATCATAAGTGTTTCAATATTTATGGACTCTCTTTGACGCTAAACAAACAGATAAGGAGTGAAGTCCTCAACAAAAGATTTATTTTTCAATGAATTTAAATGACATTTTATTATGGATTTCATCAAAAATGAATTGAATTACATGTAATGTAGTCATGAATTGCATTAATATTGTATTTTTGTTGAGTATCGACGGATGCAGATGTGCTCCACTCATGTGTGGCCCACCTCTCGATCGCTAGGAATCTCCAATTATATCAATTTAATGAATGTCAAAGGGATTTCGTAATAGGGTTTGTCATCTCTGATCTCATTTCGGTTACAAATTGGAAATCATTTTTATGTTTGCTCTCAATTCAAACAATTTGTAGCAAAGATTCTGATTGATTATTGTTATAGAAACCATGGGCTAATCAAAACTAGCATGGGCTATTTTAAAGTTTACTATCATTTGAAATGATTCATTTGTCTATATCGTGGTATATCTGCTATTGTTGTGTAACTCCAATTGTGATATAACGAGTCTTAAATCAAAAGTCTTGGTTAGCTTTGAAGTGTCAATGATGTCAAATCGAGGCCGAAGTGTATTAATATTAATAATACTAATAATAGTATTGATTATTGATTAGAAAAGTATATGTTTTGTTGAGTTAGGGCGTAATGGAGTCAAAGTAATATATTATTAGCCGATTAGATGCCATTAATTTACTCAAAGGACTCTTCGCTATTCACTACTAAGAGTAAAGGCAAAGGCGTTTCGCCGTTTCATTAGAATAGATGTCAAACACTATCTCCGAAGACTTGATGAGTCTGTGTCTGTCTGTCGGTGACACTCATAGCGATGTCGAAGCGGTCGACAAAAGATTTAAACGAATTTAAGGCAAACAAAAATCAATTGATTTATTGTTTATTACTTCACTTTTATTGCAAACAATTTTCAATTTTCTTTTATCTGATTATTTTCCGATACTTTTGACGCAAAACTTCTTCGAAATCCAATTACTCTGAGATCTAAAGCAAAATAATGTTTACGAGGTTTGAGAAGTCGAGTAATGTTGTAAACAAGGAATTTGCTCGAAATCTTACGCAAAATAACTCGGCATAAGATTTGTGGTTCGGTTCATAAATCTATTAAAGCTGTGAATAAGAATGCGATCAATAATATTGTCGTCAATTAATTGTCATTTTAATTATCTTAAACCAAACATTAGATTACTTTTATGGTATGCAATCGAATGCAAAGTAATTCAAATTTACTGACACCGACACTAATGTTGGAACTAATTTGGAATCAATTGACTCAATATTTTAGGGATTAATCAATTTGTGTTATCTTCGAGATAATTATGGGATCGAAACTTGATTTAAATTGATTTCAACAGATGGAAAATGGATGGAAAGGTATCAGAAACTTTCAATCAGTAATTTCATGTAAGAAACAAAATGAAAATTTTAGTCTACTTTTGCCATCTTTTTGAAGATAAGATTAGAGCCGATGTCTGTCAGCTTCCCTGTCGTGAAATAGTATTGTTTGTTGAGCTAAAAGGAGCGGTCCTTTACATAAATCACTGCAATAGGCATTCCTTTCTGACCGCAGCACAAGTCGTGTTGGATATGGCACTTATACCATACCCAGGGATGAGTGCAGGGAATTCCACGACTTCTTTAGTCAAATGTTTATTAATTTTTGAAACTTTTGATTATATGAAAGAATATATAAAACTATGTTTAAATTGATGGCAGCAATCAAAACAAGAATGAAATGATCTATTTATGTGATCCATGAGATTGTTGGTCAGACCAGAGCCGAACCGAATGGTTATCCCTGTTCTCTACCTGTCCTAACCGTAAACATAAGCTAATACTTGACTCTCTTTGCACTGAATGAGGAGTTGGTTTGCGTTAATACTTATTGTGTATACACTGAATGGTTTAAAATACCTTTTTCATGGTATATGTTCTGCAATTTTCTCGACTCGGCTCATATGGGGTCTGCAATTACTCGATCAATAATTGAGTGCACCCGCAAAGGAGGGGCGGATAATATTGCGAGTAATGGTTTTACCTGAGCTGATAAGCAAACATCAATATTAATCAATTAGAATATCGTCTATTCGTCGGTTTTGTGACTTTGTCTCAGTAACCGTCAATTGTCAGGCAATCCTCTCAATGGTCTCTATGGTCTCCCCCTCTCTACCGCTCGCGAACCCAATTTAAAAATAGGAAACATTGCAAACGCTTTCCTCATATGTCCTCAAAGTTAATAAAACCAAAAGAAATACCAAACTTTGCGATCGATATTTGTTTCGTTTCTAACAGTTATCGAGACTTTAGATCAAAATACAAATCAATAAATTCCTGAAATGCATCAGACATTCGGTCTTTTGAACACAATTTAAGATATGAGTTATGACTTTTCACTAACTGTCTGTCCGTTGTTTCGATCTCAGCCTCGTCTCAGAATTGGCCTCAAATAAAAGAATTGGAGACAAAAGTAAACGATTTGCAGACAATAGTGGAAAAACTGACTGAAAGGGTAAGCGTTTCTCTGATCGAGTCTTTCATTCTTAACATTTATCTTACAATAGCTGTTAGAGACTGAAGAGAGACTCGAAAACGTTGAGAGATGTGATTGTTATCGAAGCTGTTCGGTCAACGGATCACTACATCCGGACGGCTCGACCTGGAAAGACAATTGTAATATCTGTTACTGTGTTGTAAGTATTGAAATCGAAATCATCTTTCGATTTGTTGCTAACACCAAAACTCAATACATAGAGCGGTGAAGTCAAATGTCGACCCATATATTGTCCAGTTCTATGTGACAATCCAGTGATGGTCCCTAACGAGTGCTGTCCAGTCTGCAAGAGTATGTCTTTATAACCTTTACTGAAAACATCGCTAATGGTTTGATCCGCAGAGACATGTTATCTAAACGGACAGGTCTTACAACACGGACAACGTATCAAAATCACTGCCAAAACGGGCAAAAGCGACAAATGCGGGGAATGTGTATGTAATGTAAGTATTGAATGACCAGTTAATTGATTAGCCCTTGACTAAAATCTTTGATCACATCTAAGGACGGGAAGACCAGTTGCAAACAAATAGTTGCCGAGACTATGTGCCCGATATTGAATTGTCCTTTGGAACAGCAGTTCAGTAGAGAAGGAGAGTGTTGTAAATTCTGTGAAGGTATTCAATTACCGGTAGTGTCTGAGCCCACATATTAACCATTGATTACTTGCATCGGAAGGAACCGACTTTTGTGGCTCAGGTCACGACTGTCACCCGAACGCCACGTGTCACAACTTGATAACTGAATATGTCTGCACTTGTAATGAGGGCTTCAAAGGCAACGGAAAGCTCTGCCAAGATATCGATGAATGTGAGCACAAGGGAGGCACTGATGGCCATCATTGCGGACAAAACACTAATTGTGTCAATACTTTGGGCTCTTATAAGTGTCAGTGCACTCAAGGATTTAGACGTCTCAACAAATACCAGTGTAAAGGTTAGAACGGATCGATTGAACTCATTCTTAACCTCTTATTTCAATAAATGTTTGAAAACTTTTCTTATCTTTTCGTCATTTCAATCAAATTCTGTCGATATTCGTAACTCAGAGCTAATAGAATACCATTAGAAAAGCGATGAACAGTCAAAACATAATACAGAATATGTTCGACAGTAAAAGTGAAGCACAAGTTTGGAAGTATTTGAAAGATACGAACATTTTATTCAAATATAGGCAACAATTACCACGAATAAGACTAGGGTTGGGTCGCCTCCAAAATTATTTTAAAAAAAGTTTTGAAACTGATTATTATTTAATGTTATGTTTGGTTGAGCTAATTATGTGAAAGTGAAAGTGAATTTTCAGTTTTGATTGTTGAAAATTGTCAAAATTGTTTAAATCTGTTGATTTGAATATTGGTTATTAAGAACTGGTTATTTCGATATAAAGCCGTTCGGTTGTCATTCTGTGCGAACTCAAGTCTAGCAGAAAGTGTGAAAACCTCTTTGTAAGCACTCTATAACTGTATTTCTCTGAACAGATGTTGCTTTGAGTTTAATATTAGGTTTTTTGGTTGAATCCTATCTTTTGTTTTATTGGATTTTTAAAACATTTGTCTCGCATTTGGTTTAGATATCGACGAGTGTTCTGATGGAAGCCATGATTGCTCTGAGAACTCGATTTGCATTAATACTCGGGGAAGCTTTGAGTGTCAGTGCGAAGACGAATACGAAATCCAGGGATCGATTTGCAAACGTAAGACACGAATCAATTAGAGATTTGTCGAAATGCTTACACTTTTGTGAAAACCATTAGCGCCAGCCCTGAGGGCAAAGGTCTTCTCTATGACCGGCTCTAGAAATTGCATGATTTTAATTGTCTTATGTATCATAAAGTGTTATGTAATTATAATTTATAAATGTAAATAGAATTTAATTGAATTGAATTTATTACTTAACTTAACTTATTTTATAATCCATTTGATAGAAACTAATTTAATGTAATATTGAAAATCAATTTTATTTACTTCGATTCAATAAAACGATTTTACCATCTCTTAAATGATCTCATTCTTGCCATTAATTGACAATCACTTATCAATTTGGCCACAATTTGCTAACTTATCTCTGATTTCTTAACTTTAAAAGCTGACAATTATCTGACGATAAAGATATGACGAACTGTTTGTCTAAGATTACCGATAATTGAGGGCAAAACAGTTTAATATGTTTAAGGTCTAAGTCTGTAGTCATGGGACGGATTGGAAAACATATTTGAGTCGAGTTTTCCAATCAATCAATTGGTTTATGTTTTTCACTGATAATAATTTGTCTCCGAATTGATTAGTTTAATAATTAATGTTCAGTTCAGTCGTTAAACAGTCAGTAAAGCGAATGATCGCTAGTTTTGTCTCAAATCCTGACATTAATTATTTCGGAGCAAAAATTGAATTACTTTTTGTTTGAGTCGTTTCTCGCGTTTAAATCATTGGAGAAGTGTTTGAAGATTTCCAAAGCCTTGAACTCGTATTCGACTTCCATTCGAAGGTATTTCACTATAAAATGCCAAAAGTTTCTCAACTTTTTCCACATTTTAGAATTCAATATCAGATTTTAGTTAAACTTCAAGGTTAGACTGAAATATGGCTAATAGTGTTTTGCGATACTATAAGAGGCCGGGACTGAGTTCGGCCAAAGCCAACGACGCCCTCAATAGACTGAGGACTGTGGCCAACAATCTGACGGCCATTGAGACCGAGTTCTGCTATTATGTGAACACAACTCGTGAGTAATATTTTTTTCAAAGATATTCCACTTTTTGTCGACAATTAATCAAATTTGCGATAATTTATTGCGAGTTCAGAAAAACTTGACTCCGAAGAGGAGCAGAAACTCGAATGGATTTTGTCGGAGACTTTCGACACCACTCTTCGGAAAAGATCTTTTTTGAGCGATAAGTCATCCGAAGCCAAGAAGTGCTTATTTATTGAGATCGGGCCGCGACTCAACTTCAGCACAGCCTTCAGTACTAATGCAGTTTCGATTTGTGCAGCTGTAGGTCTGAATAGGAAAATAAACAGAATTGAAAGAAGTATTCTCTACCAAATCAATTATCAGGTGATATAACTTATTACACAAATGACCAAATCATACAAACATTTGAACTATAATTAGATTTTTTTCAAAACAAATATTTTTCTTCTAAATTAAGGGCCAAATGAATGAAGAAATCGAATCAGAAATCGTTAATCAATTACACGATAGGATGACTGAACAGAGATATACAAAACCAATCGATTCATTTGAGTTACCCATCAATAGAGTGGACTGGTTTGAGGTCGATGTCATCAATAAGGGAGAGAAAGCTCTTCGACAGATCAGCGAAGAGCTCGGCCTCGCCTTTGATGACTGGGACATCCAGTATTACACCCGACTCTTTCGGGACACTCTTAAGCGGAACCCGACGTCAGTCGAGTGTTTCGATTTGGCTCAGTCTAACTCTGAGCACTCGAGGCACTGGTTCTTCAAAGTAAGTCCAACTAATTGCTAGTCATTTCGGAGATTTAACAAATCGGATCACTTGTAGGGAAACCTGACGGTAGACGGAAAGCCGATCGACCGGTCTTTGATAGAACTGGTGTCCGACACTCAAAACCATACGAACGACAATAATATAATTAAATTCAATGACAACTCGAGTGCTATAAAAGGCTTCTCCTCTTTAAACCTATTACTTCCGGTAAATTCAACCGAAGCTTCTTTAGTGAAATTGGAGCCCAATATGATCCGACACATTATATTCACGGCCGAAACACACAATTTCCCCACAGGAGTTGCACCCTTTCCCGGGGCCACTACAGGCAAGTATCACAACTATTTTAGACCCAGGAGTTATCGAAACTCACGATTCAGACTCCGATTACATAAAATACATTAATCTTTCGTCGAAATAGCAGTTTATGAGTGGAGTCAGTCGTTTAGTCTCAAAACTATCGTTTCATTCATGCATTTGAATATTTTTAGACTTTTTTGAATAATTTTTTTATACCAAACCATTTAAACCATTTATCTTCACTAAAACTGACTTAATTTTTGTGTCATTCCTTTTAAAATAACAACAACTCATTGAGAAATAGTGTAAGAGATGGGAAAAGAGAAGAGAAGAGTCGAGACGATCGCCAAATCAGACATATTATAGAAACTAAATTATATTAAATACTCACAATTTGGTTAAATTTAATTAGAAATTAGATTAAAATACAAATTGAGTTATAAATAGTTAAATATAAATTCTTAGCAGTGAATTATTTCCATTGTACTCAATATACCCAATATATAAATCTCAATACATATTAATCATAAATTTATTGATTGATAAAAAATATAAAACAAACGATTCAGTGATATCTCTTCGAACATTCAATTCTTGATTGTTTATAAATATTATCAAATTTTAGTTCAGTTCAGAAGAAATAGCCGTTAATCAAGATTTCCTTTCCCTTCATTCCCTATCCTTAACCGACATATGTTTAACAAAATCTGTTAATCTCTATATACATATACTGTTAACTAATTAATAAACAATTTTTTGCTGATATAATCCTTTGAAAGAGTAAAACAATTGATCGCAAATCAGTGATTACTAATCACTGATTACTAAATGGCATTCATTGCTCATCTCTGTTAAGCTCTTCAAACCATATACAGCTAAAACAAGGGCTAAGTATCCCACTTTCAGGTCTTATATCTCGGTAACCGGTCGACCGATTTTGGTATAATTTGAAACATAAATACCTCATCTCCCTAGAATTGACATATCACAATATAAATAAATTTCCATGATGAAAACTTCTGAAAATTTATGAAAAACTAAATTTGCCTATTTTTCTACTATTTTCTTTTTATTAAACTGAATAAGATATTAATTTTCAAACTAAGGATAGATTGCTGATGATAGGGGAAACTGGAACTTAAAGAATTTCGATAATAAAGCCCAGGATAATTTTTGTGAAGATTTATAATATTAATCCAAAAATCTAAAATTACTTGTTTTTGATTTAAATCAACTAGTGGACGACCCCCGTCGGTGAGCGGTTACTTCGGTTTAAACCCGCCCGTTATATATAGTGTGCAACCCTTTATGACACACGTCCTAAAGTTTAGGCCCGCTCAAAGTCAA
>JAQGAJ010001071.1:0-11175 GCA_034689365.1 Liebstadia similis
CCTAACCGGTGCGGAAAAGCCCGTGTGATAAGCACTCGGATCAGTGGAGTCCATCACAGCTTTTGTTGTGTATAATGTTCAGGGCTGTGAAGTTTCTCACAATCACTCTTCACTGGACAGTTCACCACAAGCGAAGGTTATGGCTTCGTTTGCCTGAATATAATAAGCATGATGAATATTTTTTATGGATTCTAAGAATAAAATACATCTATTAACATTTTTAAACAACTGTATACAAGATTTAATCAACAATTTGGAGTTCACATAATTTTCGAAACCGAGGTATCTAGCAAACTATTTTGTGAACAAATTTTCCTGTAGTTTACCATTATAATTCTTCAAAATATTTGAAATTATTTAAAATAACTTGATAAAAATGAGGAGCTGTCATCTTATGTGAATAATAACTTAAAACTATTTATTGATAAGGTTTTTAAAATTTTTGAACTTTTTAAACTAAACGTTTACAGAATATAACTCTATTTATAAAACTAGTGTTTTGATAAAATATACAGTTAGTCAAAATCCCACCTAATCAATGGTATTTGTTCACACTATTTAAAATTTTATTTAATTCAATATAAAGAATCTTTGAATAATAATATCAGAAAATATTCATCATCCATCATTGATATAAAATGCAAGATTTATTCTTCCAGGCCTTCTTCTATGCACACAGTTAACCAAATCAACTGGTTCACTTTGTTCAATTCTCTCTTGATTTTCTGGGGAATATAAGGTAGGCTTTCGTCTCCAACGTGTTGATCTCTGATAAAATACCATGACAAAGCCCTTTATTGGAAGAAACTTGATAAATTTCTTGAAGAATTAATAAATAATATACCTGTAGAGGGTTGAAAATCAAATATAGGTAATAGAATATAATGGGTTTAACTCCAATACGATCCATATAAAATATGTAACTAGTCCATGCTAATATGTATATGTGTCCAGACTTTTAAAGGGGATTATTTGAAAGAGATATTTAATAGGTTTGTGGGTTCAGTTCATTAAAAAACAATATCTGAGTCCTATTAATCATTATGAATAACCATAATGTTTAACCCAAGACATCAACAAAACTTTTAACTTTCAAAGTCTTCAAATCTCCATCCAGAGTTCAACACGTCTAACTAGACGTGTCTGGACATGTATAATTATGAGAATCGTCGCCAAACAAAACCGAATCTATACCTATATTTGATCGGATGATCGCTCGCTATCACTGTTTGTCTATATTTTTGGTTTGCATTTCGATATTCCTTATGTTTGCAAAGTATTTCTCGTTTACAACTCTATTGGCCTCAAGTGAGCGGAGATAAGACAATTGGGATACTTATCGCTCACTTGGACTCACACTTTGTGCTCTTGGATGAAGAAACTGTTCGACTGGTTATGACTTTGGAGAAGACAGCAATCAGTGGCGCTCAAGAGCTTTATTGACAACAAATCTCCGATTCGGAGATAAAAAGCTAATTGTTATTTAAATATAATGTGGACACGAATTCGACTTTGAGGTCACTGCCATGGCCTCAATCAGGCCTTTGTCACTACACTATCACTACTTTTGTTATAAACTTTTCTTAGTTTATCTCATTTCAAGTAAACAAAGTGTTGCGAACATATCGGAGAATATGTTTGAGAGAAGGGTAGAGAAGAACGAGAAGAACGAGAATATTCAAACAAAAATATTGACAGATTCTAAGTGGCATTGCTTTGAACACTTTTCTTGATCGATGAACTCTTATCGTTGAAAATTATCGCTAATATCTTCTGCAAAATCTAATAGGAAAATACAAACTCTAACAAAAATAAAAGTGCTCTAACCTTCTTGTTTACCTTATCAATAATTAGCGTTCTCGAGATGATTCAAATATTTTTTCAAACTTTTCCTGATATTACGTCAAACACAATGCAATGCCTAAGAGATGACTCACTTCGCTATTGGCTATCATTTACTTAAATACTGCGATAAATATAATGAAAGTAATATTCATTTACCCGAGCGATGGGTCGGTCGAGCACTTGAGGCCACGAACGGATGTCTATATCCTCTAACGCAACCACAATCATAAGGCGGATGACCGATAAGACAGTGGACAGAATCGATGGACTCTAATGAGGACAGAGTCGAAGATCGGAGTAAGTGCTCGGAACGGGTCGGTAATGAACTTTTCGAGTCGTTATCATTTCCATAATTTTTATTTCTTCGCGGTATCGGAATCGGAGAACTTCTTTGTACTCTTTGTGAAAAAGTTGTCGTCGCTATTGACTCGTCTTCAGTCAATCGGTTGTTCTCTTGATTTACATTTGAATAGTCGTCGGATTCCGGGAACGCATCGAAATTAGTATCGAAGTCGAGAGTCGACTGACGGTCGGGCGAAGACTCGTAACCGCTATCGAAGCTCAAGAGCTTTGAGTTATTCTTCCAAACGACGTATAACTGGTTGTCATTTGTCTCTTCGCGAGATAGTGACCAAACTCTCGTCATGACTATGACTATTGAGTATTGCTTTCCAAAAGAATATTACAAAATATGTTTTCGGCAAAAGTTATATCAATTATGAAAAGAGAGAAAAGTTTTGAAACGCTTTCAATGATATTCGCGACAAACTGTTGAACCGAACTCAACACTCGTATCGGTTATATACCAGTGCTCTGAGAGTTGTGTCTGTGCTTTGCCTGAGTTCAACACCACTGCGCGTGAGTGACATCGCTCTGACAGCCGAATACCGGCCAATCTATCGAATCCGCACTTCATTTCACTAAAAAGTCTGATCGGAGGGTAAGAGAGGAGAGAGTGGTGTCCGAAATGGATATAAAAATTATCGATTAATTATTAGAAAGCAATTTATCTATAATTTATTTGTTTGTTTAATAATTATTTGCTGGAATATAAATATATGTTTGGTTTGAGACCAAAAATAAAGTTTGATTTGTCTCCAAAAGTCATCCATCAAATGGACATTAAAATCATATCAATATATCATCGAATATATAAAAGCGATACTCGAATAGAGTGAATGTGATATATGGCTCAGACATGAATTTGGAGATCAATTTTTCATCAAATCTATTGAAATCTGAAATTAACTTAAATTTCATGACTAAGGCGTGGATTCGAGATATATCTCAATCGGTTTCAGAAGTGAATGCATTCTCCAAAAGCATTATTAAATCGGATGTTATTTTCAATAAGTTTTCGCTTTTATTATTCATTGCAAAAGCATTTGTTTCACTAGTTTTAGGCTCTGATCGTTGGGAACGTGAGAACAGTAATGACTTTCATCGACAATAGTCTGACCATCGGCTCAGATAACACTCAATACGTACTGATAGAGCGCTCCAGAGCTCCGTTGAGGGCGTTGTGTCAACACCTGCTCTAACTTTCTCTCAAACTTTAACCAAAACTAATCAATAGTTAGAAAAATTGCATTCAATTTAGTTGAAGTATTTATGAAGAAATAACAGTAAAATTATTGAACCTTTTTGTTGTGTGCGCTCAAAGAGCTTAAGCCTCGGCTCTCTGGGAGTCGGAGCCCAAGACTAGTAAAACTTTTTATGTTTTCGCACAAAACAGTGAAACCGTGTTTAAGAAGGAGTGAAAATTGAATTTATTGATACATATTGTAGTTTATTATGGAAAGTGTCGGAAGCCTTTAGTCAGATGTGCCGTACTATTAACCAAATGGACGTTCAATCAACTAAATAACCATAGTTTCACTGAACTATAGCCAAATGTCATTTACTATGAGCGCGATATTTATTGGCGAATCAATAATATTTTTATTCCATATCTGCCATACATTCAAACTAAACAATAGATAACTTTTAGCACCGATTTTGTCATAAAAGCTGTCAAATAAATAAAGTGTTATTAAGGGAAACAATCGGAGGCTATCGGAGGCTCCGAGGCTTCGGAGGCCTTATCTTCTGACCAAATAATGTCCGAAACACTTATTCACTTATTCGCGCTCACAATGGCATCACTTTTTATGTCAATACTATAATGAAATTTATTTATTAAAATAAAACATTTCTTATACTCCACTAAATTGAAAGCACGACTAATAGCCTTTGAAAGCCTTCGAACGGACGCTCCGGTCAAACAGTTTTCAGTCCAAATGTTTACTCAGATTATCATAATTTTCTTATTCAGTGCTTTACTCGTCATAAAAGGTCTTCTCTAGTCGTCTCATTGTATCTAATATTTCAGAGTTATCTCATATTATTGTCATTTAATGTTTGACATGAATCGCATCATTAATAAGCCAACGATCGACAGAACACTTGATTTATATCCAGTTTGATAGACAGACCATTTGCTCGGCCGACCATTTAATTGACAAATGCTATGACAAACAGTGAGTTTTGAGCACACTTTCCATCGGAGAGTATTTGTAAACCATATTTAAAACCACATTTAAATGCAATGATTCGACAATAGAGTGATTAATGATTGCCGCGACTCGACATCACTCGCAAAGAGTCGTGACTTACCAGCGCTCAGACCAAAGGTTAAAATTACAAAAATTGGGTGAATTTTTCTCAGTGTTCGCACAAAAATCTATTGAATTTTTTTATGCCATTCATAGCCAGTGGCGAAGTATTGAGCAGTGAGTGGCCATTGAATGGTCAGTCGGATGGTTAAGACGTGGGGACAGCACTCGTATGTTCGGCGACAGTCATTGAGGGCTTTGTTGACTGCAATAGTGATTGCGTTAATGCCATAATTCATCGGCAAATTGTCAGCTCATCAGTAATCAAACATAGAGTTAGACAAAGAGCCTATCGCTCTGTAGTTCGGAAATTATCGTAATGTCCGCCGCAAACAAACAGACCGATAGCACAGGCATTAGGCTTTCGGCTGAGTCGGCGAAACATCTCATTCCGACAATAAGCCGGATATAGCAGTACATAATGGGTGTAATTATTAATTGGCGAGCCGTTAGTGCTTTTTCTTTTCCATTCAATGGCTTTTTGGGTATTTGTATAAAAAATCGTTCTCAGACTGAGCTCGTAATCACTCTTTGGACGTGCGATTATATGCTCGACAGCGAAGACAATACCATTGATACCATTGAGTGAGGAATTGTGAAGAATCGCCGCAATTAATCATTCGCTGGTATTAACGCAATCATTAATTTTATTGAAGCCGTGACTTGAGTTATGATAAGACAATCAGTCGCTCAGATTCGTTAAGTAATAACTCAATCAAATCGAAAGTCACTCGAATTCATAGAATTCTTTTAGTAATTAGTGAACAGAATCACTGAAAAGAAGTCTAAAACCGAACGAATAGTTTATGTCAGACAATGATCGTTAGAAAACGAATCTATTAGTGTTTGAA
Organism: Liebstadia similis; assembly: GCA_034689365.1. NCBI lineage: Eukaryota > Metazoa > Arthropoda > Arachnida > Sarcoptiformes > Liebstadiidae > Liebstadia > Liebstadia similis. Next base: position 5,351 of record JAQGAJ010001071.1, read on the forward strand.
AGCCATAAAAAGTATTCATTGCTTTTCATTTGTTTCATTGAATGCATTGTTAAGTCAGTAAACAAACAATTTATTCAATTCTGTTCACAATTCAGTGAATGACATAATCTTCAGGAAAGCCTTTGTCTGAAGTGATTAAATAAAATAAATTTTCGCTTATTTTCGGCTAAATTGAACATAAATATGAAATAAGGAATTTTAATGGCCATCAGAACAGCAGTCACTCAATGGAGAACATAGTGGTCGCGGTGTCACCGACTGGAGAGAGGGAGGGAGGGGTAGACCGGTCTCTGATTTATTCTTTATGGCCTTATTAATGGTCAATCGGAGAGAATAGAAGAGAATAGAAGTAACACTTTGTGAGTCACTTCACATATAGTTATTAACATTAGAAAGTGTCCCAAAATATTCAAATATTGCCCTAAAAGTCGTTATAATCAGCGAATGAATTGTCAGTCGAATTGAGATTCGGTTCTAATGTTCTTTGCATTGGTTAATACCAAGTAATAGCTTCTCTGCGATTGACACTCAAATGACTGATCTTAACGACACATTGAGATAATGTGTTTGGATTGGCATCCGTTCCACGACTGGAATGGTATAACTGTTTATTGCATTACTCCATTCGTTCCCTTTATTTACTGCACATCATTGCAGTTGTTCTGACTTTTTGGTTGCAATTTCTCGATGAGAAACAGAGAGAAAGAGAGGACTGAATCAGAGATGAGAGGAGAGAACGATCTCCGATATAATTGGAGTGTTATGGACAGTGGCTCTTATATGTAGGGTTCATACTTTGTTCCATACTCTGGACCATACTCTCGACCATACTCTGGCCCATTATGACCGCCATTTACCTCGTGAGCCATGTCCAATGTAATGTTCAATCGCTTCCCATTCATTTCAGCTGACATTTCAACGTTTACCGCATTTCTTGTACTCGCAATGTATTCGCAATCTATTGAACAAAACCCAAAACTATTAGACGAAAGGGACAGTCAGTGAGAGCGAGACTACTCTCTGACTATAACTTATGTGATATTCACTCCCAAAAGTAGCAAAACTTTTGTCTTCGCATTTGATAGACCCGGATATCCCTCTATTGCTTCCCAAACTACGTGCTGTAAATCAGACAACAATATGAGTGCCATTTCTGCCATTCCTGACATCGAAATATCAAAGACGAACGAAGAACTCGATTGCATTAACGCGTGTCTGACTTATAAACTTTATTTATATAGATATTTGTATTGAAAACATTACTAATCCCTACGAATTGGAGTTATCATCCAAACTCTTATGCTGTCCTCTGTTTGTTCAGAGCTGTTGGTTAGGTCTGTTGGTTGGGTCGAGAATCTGATAGATAAAAATTTATCACTTGACTGACTATCGGATGCGTGACGTGAGAACAGAATTTGTGACTTTAAAAAGTTTCTATATTTCTCTGACAAACAGAAAGTGTGAGTTAAAGGTGTTTGACTCCGATTCCAAGCCCTTAACATCTAATCCGATTCGTTACGCAAAGACTTGTATGTGAGGGACGGGAGGGAGGAATCGAATCCTTTTACAAATCAATATTAGTGTCAAAACTAATGCCAAAATCATATCAAATATATGAGAATATTGTGTAAAATATGTTTTTTGAATGTGTTTTAAGGCTAGACATTGAAACTGATAGCCAGAGCGGAACCGATGGCACAATTGGTTTGCACTGAATGTTAATGTGATGTCGGCTCAGATTGCATTCGGAGGGCCGTCACAGCACTGGTAGTGATGGCCAGTCCAGCGGTGGTGTAAAACATTACTGAATTATCTGCAATGCATTCAAGTTGTCAGTCAATACTTATTTATTGAGTGCGTCCTCTCTTAGGCTCAGTTCACGAGTCAGTCCTCTCTTTAGGGAAATAACGGCAATGCATACGATCTATGGGTCTATAGCTATGTCTGAATGTCATCGTATTTTGTCCGAAGTGGTCGTTCTCTGAGTTAACCCCCGAACGTTCTATTGTGCAAATGGGGCCAAATTGCAGTCATATCGTAGGGAATGGCTCACAAAAGTGCATCGCTTAGATTCAAATGAACAGATAACGCATAAAAAGTGGGGAATCAGTGGCTCAACCGATGCCTAACTCAACGCACAGGCGATCGCTTCCAATCATACACTTATTGACTGAAACACACTTCAAAGTAATCGTAATTTTGTTCTTCAATCAGAGCCAACGAAAGCCTATAATTTCATTATATGGTATAAATTTTAGTTATGACCACTACTCCAGTCCTCCAGTGGTCCGGCACTGAAAAAATTGTCGTTTTATTACTTTTCATTCAGACATTGACGCAGTTTTTATTTGCCGGCAGAGCTCGAGCTCTGGTTTATTGTCCAAATAAATACAATCTTCCGATAATTGGTTGAGCGCTAAAAAATCGTTTCACATTCGGATCTGTTCTCCAGTTGTTCTCCACTGACTTCGAGGACTCGCATCACTGATCCATCGCCTCCTCGCGAGTGGCGAACCCTTTGGATCAGCTCTGGTCTGGTGTGACACCAGAGAGAGGTCTCCATTGAAATAAAAGTTAACAAACCATAACAGAACGGTTCCCTTTCCTCTCTCTAACCCTCTCTATCGCACAACCCTTTCAATGATTGTCATAAATTTTAAAAGAAAAGAATACAAATGACTGAAAGCAATTAGTTGTTGTAATCCCTTTCACATTTGAAGCGCTTCCACCACTTCCACAGCACTTCTTTGCCATTCATTGTGATTCACATCAAACTTAATGTTTTGCCAAAATGTATAAAAACAAGGGTTTGAGTACTGTTTGAGTAACTATTGCTCTCATTTGGCATTCAATGCGAAACTCATTTTTCAATAATTTTTCATTACATTTATGGTCGACACTAACGTTACAATGATTTGAAGGCATTCTCGCGTAAACTTCTTCATAATAATTGCCATTAACTCGAATTAGAGCGCATCTCATGGCTCCCAATGGATACCAATGTCTGTCCGTTTTGTTTGTCACTCGGCTTTCCATTAGAGGCCAAGGATTGCAATCGTTTGCGATTTGCATATTTAAATGCATTCATATATTCCTATAATTCTTATGATATAATGTTTGCAACAATCGCTTCATATTAGGAGACAATTCCTTTGAGTTTAATTATATAGCTCTCGAATGGCTTTGATCTATGCTCAGGATCATTGAGACCGACGAGGAAGACATCAAAACTTATTAGACGAACAAATTTACTTTTATTGCTCTCAAAAAATTAGTCCATTATATGAAATTCAAGAATTCTCAACATTTAAAGTGAAATCTTGATTCTCTTGATTGTCTTCATTCGCCACAAATCCCAATATTATTAATGAGTTGTCAGACAGTAATCCTCAGCTAATTATTTGGTCAAAAGTTTTGTTTTTTATTTTGGCATTTATTTTGCATTTCATTAAAACTAAACACAAATTTTATGACTCATTCGCAAAGTTATTAAGTTTGTGGTAAAAAAGTACCACATTTTCAGCGAAAAATATTTTATAACTTTTGGCGATTCAATAAAAAAGAGATTTTCAAAAGAAATACAAGAATTGGAACAAATAATCGGAAATAAATGGATATTCAGTGAAAAAGTGTTTGAATAACTCAATTCAGTGTCAATGGCAGAGACCATAGTCTCCATGGGCTCAGACCTCGAGGATAAGTGTATGAAAAACCGATCGCGCGATCTTCAAAGCGGGTAATTCTGTTCAAAAAATGTTGATTTGGTTTTGTGTATTGAAATCTCGAGTGATTTTTGCAATTTATTTATGAAATACTTTTGAGAAAACAGAGACAGACTTTCATTTATTATGTTATACCGCACTCGAAAAGAGGTTTTGGAGATTCGCCACTGTTTGAAGTGATCTATCCTTTTCTTTACATTCAAACCAAACCAAGGATTAACAAAATTTTGAATTTCAAAAGATTGAAAGTATTGCCAAAAGAAAACTCTTGTGTAATGTATTTGTAAGCAATCATCCGATGTTCCGATGGTTTGCATTGAAAGCAATCAATAGATTAAAAAAAAGTATATTTTCGTAGAGAACTGATGCAATCAATTACTTTCAATTCTGGATAATTGATCTCGATTTGGATGTTACCATTGAAGTTACCATTCAAGTTGATCATTCACATTACTTCCCTATCAATGACTTCCATTATTCTTCACATCAATCTTCCAGAATTTGAATAAGAGTTTGTGTACCACAAGATTAAAGTGAAGCGCAGAGGAGCGCAACTGAGCCCAGACTCTGGTCTATCACCACAACCGAGAGAACAGTTGCGAAGAGAGTGGTGTCGAGAGTATGGCCAATAACTCCACTGTTTTTGCATATATTTCAATGTTATATGTTTTATACATATGTAATGTTAGACCAGTTTTGCAGACAAAGCGATTCGAAGGCAGTCCTCCACTAATAACTTATAGAATGGCTTTTTGTTAAGAAATACTTTAATAAATCATTTGTTGTCAGCGACAGAAACACTAATCCAGACTCTATTCCTCCGATTCTATGCTAGTGTTAGGTATGATATGTTTGTCCGATGTCTTTATGCCTGCATTTTATTATTCAAATTTTATTTCACTGTTTTTCATAAAATCCTTTTCTCGTCTCTAAACTAATGATTAGTTAATCGATTCACTTAAAGTTAAATGCATTGAAAAACATAATAAATGATAGAAGAGATGCCTTTCGGGGGAACTCTTATCACGAGTTAAAATAAGTTTAATCCGAAATCATTACTCAATTGTCATGTTTTCAATTGTCAATACCTCAGACTTAACGGGATTTGCGTTCAATTCATTTGCAAATAGAGTTGAAAAAAGTCAAACCCTTTTCACCCCTTTTTGCGGAAAAGGCGATACATTTATCAAAAAATAACTTCATTTATATATTTATCGAATTAATTGTTTTAATTCGTTGAGAAAATTGAATCAATTAATGAAAATACAAATCATAATTCAGTTTCATTTGTTAAAAGCGTAAAAACAGACCATTTGTTGGGTTTGTATGAGTGATGAACCCTCGAGTGTCGCCCAACAGGGGATTCAGAATCTCATCGCTCATACATCGCTCATATTTGGTCCGAAACGCAGGACATCCTAACAAAGCACTGGGTATTAGAAATATTATAATAATAATCGATAGAAATATTGAGTAATGGCGTTAAAAGTTAGAACTCGATTATCTCATGCCTGTTGTCGAACCCTTTGCCTGACTGTAGTGTCACTGAAGGCACTTCACGTCCGATCAGATCAGTCACGAGTGGCGTAAGGATTGGGAGACCATTGGGAGACCGACACAACACTTGTGCCCAAACGCAGGGTTTAACCAGTCTTTCAAAACACACGAATAACAAGAGATTTTAAAAATTTGTAAAATTAGTTCTTAAAAGCATTTGACTTCAAGTTTGGACCACTTTTGTAATGAACTGAAGAACCGAAGGACTAATAAAAAATATTATCGCAATAATTGGCGGAACTCTATGTCTCTCTATATCTCATCGTTTGATTTCGATAAGAGATAACAAATGATATAACGCTATGGGTGTCCATAGAAAGGGACGGGAGAGTAGAGTAGAGTAGAGCCAGAGCTCTGCATCACATCCATTAGGAGTAGAGCCCACAACTGTTACCTTCGCCCAACATTTAGTCGAATTAATTCTTGAGTATTGGAAGGCTTCAGCGATGGCCAAGGTCAGCCAGGACAGAGGGGGGGTCAGACCTCATCTCGACCTCAGGGGGGGGGGATAGCCCGGATTTTCCGTCCATATAAAACGTCACGTTA
>JAQGAJ010001072.1:0-11174 GCA_034689365.1 Liebstadia similis
ATATTTATAAACCAGTAGTTCTTCAAAAAAAAAGTCTTTAAAATGTTTTTGATTAAAAAATTAAAACTCTTTTTCTTTCTTTCATAATATCTGAGGCCTTAGAATGTGTTATATTGAGAAAAAATGTTATTTTATTTATCTTTTATTCGAAAAACATTATTCAATTCAATGATAAATGCATTTAAATTTTGTTAATTATTATGAGAGGAGTAGGCATTGGATTCACATTATATTCGCCATACGTTTTGTCGAAATACTAATAACAGTGAACAGGATTTCAGGCGGAATAACACCTAAACTAGTATTTCAAGAGCACAGACACTGTTTTTCGATGCCTTTCCTATTTTAAATGATAATTAGAACATTTGGAAACACCAGAGACTGAACTCAACTCTTCAGATCAAACAAACGATGATTTTTGTCTTAAAATAAGACAAAAAATAAGAGAAAAAGTCTTTTTAAACAAAGAATTAAGGCTTAAGTTTAATATCCTTTTGGGAACGGCATTAAAGTCAACACAAATTTGTCCACAAATCTGAGGACTGAATCTGATCTGATCTGATGTCAGGATCTGAAGACATGCTCTCATTAACTCTATCCAAGAGTAAAAACAAAAAACCAGAGCCAATGAATTATTTATTCGAGGCATCAATTCTGGCCATAGATCTGTCAGTTTATATCGAAATCGCGTTTTTCTAATTGACAGACATTTTATATGCATTTATCGAATCCATTATTTATTAACGGATTCTATATTTTATGATAATTTTATTAACGTTTTATAAGGAGTTGTGATAAATATTTTGGAGAGAAAATCAAAATCAAGTCATTCCTTAAGAAATGCGTTCAGATATTAATTGCAATCAAAGTTTTTGATAACTTATTTCGAAACGAAAGCGAATTTCGATTTCGATTTTGGAATGAAATTCTCGTTAATAAGTCATTAATCAAAGGTTAATATTAAACTCATTAAGAGTGGAGTCAATTATTCATTAATAAAATATTCATTAGGATTAAGGATATTATAATATTGGCCATAATTACTAAATAAATCGGTTAAACGCTTGAGGTTTGGATCGCCTCAAGAATTTATAGCCAGTTCTCAAATAATCGCTGAGATATTCACTAAACGATGACTTTTACGTTGGAATATATGAAGAAATTTTCAATTTAGTGATATTCAGTGATAAGAAGATTAATTCCTAAATAGTGGTGATTAGAGAAGACGAAGGTTAACCACAAAAATACAAAAAACACCTAATTTGTAGGCAATTATAGGGATTTTCCTAAGAATTTACATTCAAAGAGTGGGCTCTAAATATTCAACACATCTTTTAATGTTTTGAAAGATTGGTTCTCATGGGTTGTGAAACTCATTTGGTCTTAGATTTTGATTGAATATGTATTTTGTTGTTAAGAATTTCACGACTAATCAAGCGATAAGTTCTTAGAGGCCTCTCCTTTGCTCATCTCTGTTCGATGACCTAAGGGTCGGATGTGATGGTGAAAGTCGAGACTGGGATCAAGTGTTGTCGAGACTGCCCTAACTCTTCATCAAGGGTTCGACCTTCACAATGGCAACACTCCTCTGCCAACCCTTTATTATTGTGTGTGAGTTCAAAGATTCAGGACTTGGGTGTACTCTTCGGTTGTACTCTTCGGGCAGTTCTCCGCAAATGCAACTCATGAGCACTGAATGGCCAATAAGTTTAATCGAAGTATTTTTCTAAAGAAGTAATTTTTCAGCTCATGTTAAGCACCGGGTTCTCGAAGGTTAGGTACTGTCAGATGAGCCCTCAGTCGGCCCACTGTTAGTCATTGCATAAGATTAGCGGAGAATTCAATACATTATGCAATCCTTTATCGCTCGCAAACACTATATAAGCGAAGGAATGCTTTCCAATAAAAATGAATTTTTTAGATAAAAGAGTTTGATTAGCAAAATAGGAGACATTAGAAGGCACTCGGTTTGGGACGACTGACGGTTACCTGAGCTCCAAATTTACGACACTCTCACCAGAATTTACGGCCAATAAAACTAATTCACAATTAATTGTTTTGGACTCAAACTAATTGAGACAACGATATGTTAAATGAAATGACAAACAGTTTTGCTTTACGTCACTAACAGTAGAGAAACTATTTATGTATTCAATAGTTTATTAAACAATTGGTGAATGAATTCAAAACTTTTTTTGTGTGCAAAAAGGTTTGGAGAAAAACAAGATTTTGAATGACATTGAATTGTGAACTAACGTAACAACGATTACATAAAAAAAATACTGTGTTTTCAATGTTAAGACTTGTTATTAAAATACATTAAATGCCAGATTCAATAACTTCTATCAGTTTTAATAATACTTTTTGTGATTGAGTTCTGATATTCAGCTCTAAAAAGGATTAGATTTGAACTCAAATGTCTTCATCGATAAAATCAATTTAATGTTACGAAAGTCTAAATCATTTGAACATAAGATTTATTTTTCGCTTTAAATTTGATGATTCACTCGATTTCAGTACAAATAGACATCAAATCAGAACTTTCTTGGAATTAATTTCTGCCAAATAACTGATTTGCGAAGACTTTGAAGACAAAGGAGTTTAGCATAAAATGAAATCATAAGAACAATAATTACAGTAATATGTGTTCAAAAGGAATGACAATCAATCAAATGAAGTGATAAATAAATTTAGAATAATCTTGTGATCAATTCAATTGAATATTACAATGAATTACAATGACTTCTTTAAAAACAAATAACTTTAACCTCGATTTTAAATAACGATTCGATCGATTCCTGTGTCGAGAAAAATGTGTTTTTCATTCAAAATTAGAAACCAATAGAAAAAAGACTATAATTAAAAACAAGAGACAAATGACAAAACAATTTTCTGCCGGTTTTGTCAAAAAGTGTGTCAATTAAACATTGAATCGTTAAAATTAATTGATCGCGATATCCAACCATGAAATACACATTTCCTGAGGCAAAGAGAGGACAGTATTTCTGATAAATTGATATTTTTCTTACTTTTTTCGACAACTTTTATCCTCAAAATCTAAGCCAATATATGTATTTAAATCTTGAAAAGACTTTGAACTCAAATCAAATCAAATCATAATTTGTTTGTTTTAAATCAAAAATATGTTGTCTTTTGACTCGAATTAGACTCAATTTTTTTCGGTTTAAAACTATTAACAATTTTTAGCTCAGAATTCGCTTTATTTATAAATTTAATTTCAACGTTAATCGACTTCAGGACCGATACGTTTCCCCAAAATAAGTCTCAATTTAATTGAAACTTTGTTTTTGTTTTCAATCAAAAGTTTTAATAAAGTTTTATATTTTTTTAAAAATAATCGAAGCGATCGTTATTTGGATTAAAATCAATTGATCTGATCATTGACTTTGCAATCGATGGTCTAAATTAAATACCAAGACTTAGAGATAGTCTTTGAGACAATTAGCCCGTGATAGGAAAGGAAAAGCCCAGTGGCAAACAAAAGTGCCTTGATCTCAAGGTATCTAATCATGGTATTATCATATCGGAGAATTATCATGCAAATTATCGAATTAACATACTCATTTGGCAATTGCAATTAGATAAACATTTTTACAATGGTAATTAACCTTGACACACTAATACCACACTAATAATCATGTTAATTAGCCAGAAGTGCCGATCGGGATCAGCTCCAGAAGTGACGATCGCTATCTGTCGGTCTTCATCGGAGGTCAGACCAGGTATGAGACCACAGATGTCATCACCGGTTCAGACATTGCCTCAGAAACCGATGACAACAACGATCGACACAAACATTGCATAAGACTTTCAAATCGTTAATTAATTAGTGAATTGAAGACAAAGATTAAGACAAACGTTAAGACAATGACCGCAAAGAAGAACCAATCGGTGGACTCACACGTGAAACAAGAAGATGTGATCCAAGCGGTGATAATCGCCGACAGTTTTAACTCACGTTTCTCTCCGATAACTCACCGCAAACCTAGAGTTGAGTCCAGACATCAATTATCCAAAGACTTAATTAATGGCAAAACGACTGACTGTTTGTCTCAATGTTTTAGGTTCTTCTGCCGTTAGTGAATCGACCACTTCTTGAGTATACCCTCGACTTCTTGAACAACAGTGGAGTCGATGAAACGTTTATTTTTAGTTGTGCTCATTGGCAGCAAATCAAAGAGTTTGTCGCGTAAGTGATGAAGAAGTCTCTGAACTGATCTCAACTCATCTGAACTGATCTCAAATGCTCTCAATGTCTCTGTTTTGCCATTAAATCAAAACTAATGCCAAATGTCTTACTTTCTAAACCCACTCTAATTCTTGTCTTTTGTTGGCAGCGATTACATGACATCAGATATGAGCCGATCTCAAGACTCGATGTCAGTCCAAGTGATCGCTTCGGAAACGTTTCAATCAATGGGAGACGCGTTGCGAGAGTTGGACACAAAAGCTATTATTAAATCGGATTTCATTCTCATAAACGGCGACTCAATCGGCAATTTACCGATCAAAGAGATCAGAGCTCAACACAAGTCTGTTCTGGTCTTGGATTTGATTCAATTCTCAATTGTTTTCATTTCTCAATTACAGAAAGAATAGACAGAGAGATAAGGGATGTGTTATGACAACTGTGTTCAACCGCGCGAAGCCTTTTCATAAAATCAGATCACTTGAAGACGAATTCGTGACTGTTTTGGACTCGGATTCAAACAAAATCTTACACTTCGAGAGAATTCTTAACAATAGAAGACTTCAAATACCTTTGGTCTGCAAATAGATTGAAAACAACTAAACATTCATTAATTTATCGCAATTCAGACCAAATTTCAGGACAACCAAAGTGTAGACATTCTTCATGACCTACAGGACACTCATCTCAGTATTTGTTCGGTTAATGTTCCGCCACTTTTCGCCGATAATTTCGATTATGAAACCAGAGATCACTTCATTGACGGAATTCTAGTTCACGAAGAGGTGATTCTCTTAAGAAATTATCCCTTAAAAAGTTATTCTAAACCTAATTTTTAAGTTATTGGGAAATTCAATTTACGCACACATCGTGGACAGGGGTTACTGCGCTCGGGTCAACAATATGACCAGTTATGACACAATCAGTAAAGACATACTTCAGCGGAACAGTCATCCGATCGTTCCGGACATGCGATCCAAGTCTACGTACACTTATCAGAGAAACAATATCTATATGCAAAGCCAGGTTCATCTGGAAGTGTGAGTTACAACAAAAGTTCTGTTCCATTCATTAAATTACATTTTTCAACAGCGACACAAAGATTGTTGAAAATGTTGCCATCGGTTCGTATTCTTCGGTCGGCAACAACACAATCATCAGTAATAGTACTATTGGTTCCAAATGTCGTATCGGAGAAAATGTCAGAATTGAAGATTCGTATATTTGGGACAATGTTGTGATCGAAGATAACTGTGTTCTCACCAAATGTATTGTCGCCAATGGCACTCATCTCAAGAAGAATGTGATCGTAAACCCGGGATGTCTTATCTCATACGATGTAGTTATCGGACCGAACATAGAAGTGAAGAAATATTCCCGAATTCATTTCAATCCCGACGAGCAAATCGACAAATCTATTGTCGGCTCAGAAGGAAGGGGTCAGTTGTTTGTCGAACACAGCGATTCTGACGAAGAAGAAGAAGAGAATGATGTAATCCAAGAGATATGGGGTGAAAGTGACGAAGAGAACAACGATGACGACAAATACACGACGAGCACAATATTCTCCGATAACTTATCAGATGATGAACGCAATGAAAGTCCTCCCGTCGACGACCTCAAAGGTATTGTTGATAATAGGCTCGAAACTGGTTTTCACGAAAGATTTCTTTGTCTAGTCTTCTACGACGAGGTGTACGACAGTCTCGAACGCGGTATTGACGAGAAAGTCAAGTGTGAAAACTTGATTCTTGAGATTAACTCTTCAAAGTATAGCCTTAACTCACTTTTACTTAGAATATTTATCATATTTTTGTTCTTCATGTCAGACATGCCTACAATGTCCCTATGAACGACTTGAATAAGTTGGTTATCAAAGCTGTTCTTGATTTGCCTGACTCTGGCGACAACGCCAGTGCTTACTTCACTCGACTAAAGCCTACTTTAGACCATTTGTTGCCTTTGATCCAGAACTATATCAAAAGTCGCGAATCGCAGACCGATTGTATCACTTCCATAGAGGAGTACTCTTTGCTAAGACCCGAACGAATCACTCCTTCAGTGTTCGTTCACCTGATTCACCATTTGTACAACAAAGAGGTCCTCAAAGAGGACGTTATTCTCGAGTGGTATAAGAATGTGAGTCCACTCGCGGAGTTCGATCACAGGGAACAACTGGAGCTCAGGTCTAACGCAAACATTAAAAAGTTCATTACATGGCTCGAAGAGGCAGAAGAAGAGACCGAAGAAGAGACAAGCGATGAAGACTAGTCTTCTTCATCGCTATCATGGGTTAGTCCGAAACTTCTTCGACTCTTTTGTACTTATAATTGAATTTATAATTGAATTTTTAATAAATTCTAATCGCGTTTTAAATTTAAAGAAGAATTTTATTAAATATAAAAATCATTAAATATTTACCATTTTTTGTGTGCAAAACATTTAAAAGGCATTCGTATAATGAGATTCACTCACAAAATGAATAATACTTTGAATATAATAATTAAAATATAATCTAATTGTCATTTGGCTTACAATTTGACTCTAAATGTAATATTAGAGCCAAAAGTCGTTGACATATGTGACAAATAATTGAAAACCACTACAAATAGCGTCAACTTATCGGAAATTAATGGCAATACAAATGACTGAAACATTTGGTTTAGATATTTATTTGATGTAAATTCGAGATAATTATAATAATTGGAAATTCTATAATGAGATGTCGACCGGAGTGGGAAGTCATGGGTAGTCATGAAAGCAAAGTTATGCTAATTTTGATTGCAATCATTTGAATCAATGCCAGAGTTTAGATACTAAACAATTAAATAGTTATGAAATTTGTACATAAAATATGAGACAATCGTTGACACTCTGACACCGAACACATTCCAAGACATTTGAAGACAATAAGACATTAAAAGATGACAAAACAGGACACGACTTAGACATTAGAAGACAAACCATAACTTAAATAACAATTCATTTAACATAAGAATCACATTAGAAGTGGAGACTAAACGGACACTAAAGCACATTAAGAAGTATATAATTGACTGAACGGCACATTAATGACTGGGTATTACTCCCGACGCGACAGACACTAATCCCATCCCATCATTCCCCCCAACAGACCCCCAGCGCCTCCAAATTTGTTCCCTAAAAGCATAGATAACTTGCTTTTTATTCCTCCGAACCCTTTCATACTTCCGGTCATTCCGCTAATACCGGGCATTCCGGGGAAACCACTTAAGCCCGAAATGCCAGAAATTCCCGATATGCTGCTGATGGGCATCGCGGACATACCAGCAAACGATTGGCCGCCAAATGACGGGAAACTCATCCCTAATGAAGGAGTGAAGCCTTTCATAGCGAACGGAAGGGTTGACATAATAGGCATCTGAGGCCTGAAGTTTGCCATCATTTTACCGAACGGTTGATTACCTTTTCTAATCTTCCGTTTATCTGTTAGAACAAAATTAAACGATTGATTGACTTACGAGAGAAAGAGTTACCATAATTGTCTCCTCCGTATCCTTCATTATAGCCATCAATCGGTGGTCTATTGAAGGACGGGTTGGGCGGAAAGCCGTTGTTTTGTTCGTAATTCATTTGATTGTTTTGTTGGTAACCATTATTTTGATTTTCGTGACCATAATTGGGTGAATCGTCAAAATGTGCTAATTTATTCAAAAACAAGATTCAAGTGATGCTAATTAACGCCAATTTGTCCGAAGCCTTACTACTCTGTGGTAATGCGTTCCCGACGGCCGCCCCATAGGCTGCGCCCAAATTGGCGTCATTTTGATAATTGATTGTCTGCTGTTTTTGCTGTCCGTTCCCATACGAGCCTACATTAGAATCTTCTTCTTGTTGTTGCTGTTGTTGTTGGTTATAGCCATCGGATCCGCCGTATTCTTCCTGTCCATTAGGTTTCACTGAATCGTAACTGTTCTGATTGGCCGCATAGCTATGGTCGCCATAATTGGGATATGAATTCCCGATATTATTATTGCTATAATTAGGAAGTCTTCCTTCGCCGGGAATACCGGCGGCGTTGTCGTAGTTCTGTTGCTGACCACCCCCTCCGTCAGCAAATCCGCGGTCAGCGGTATTATAGCCTTCATTTGGGTTCTGGGATTCGAGTACTTTCGAGAGCGGAACCTATGGTCGCAAAGATATATGAAATTCCGATACCGAGTCCTAACAAACGGCAGACCTTTATGTAAACGATTTGTATTTTCTTGGCTTTACTGCCGGGACTTCGGACGGCATTCGTATAGACATTGTGTTCGGCGTTGGACTCGCTTTTGACGACAATCCCACAGAAGAGGATCAGCGCTATCGAAGACCTCAACTGAAATGATAAATAGGATCTGATTGTAATCCAAACCCACAATTAAGTCCGTCTCTCAATCACTCGAGACTTTTGTTTTTGGCATTCCTTATGAAAACTAAACTCAATTTAAATTCTGTTCAAGTTTTTGACGTTTTGTTCGTATTTTTGCGTCAAATTTGATTAAATGTTGAAAAGAAAGGCAAAGAAACGCAAACACAGAATGAGGTGAATATTATTCTAGTTTATTGACACAGAATATAGTGAAGAATAAGAGTTATGTTTAGTTCTAAACCATTGTAGAAGTGTTTGACTCTCATTAGAGCTCAACAACTAATCTCAATATTGTTTTAGAAACTCTTTGAACGAGAATTCGTCCCAATTCTCAAAATAAAAGACAATTCGGAATCCGTTTTGCAATAAATTTAACGCATTTTTTGAGTATTTGCTGAAAACATTTAAACCAAGAAAAAGGATAACAATAGAAGTCTCGACTGGTCTTAACTTTATTAACAAAATTGAGTTTAGTTTAGTTGAGTTTGTGGTGAAAAACCACAAAACAATAAATAATTTTAAGGCAAACATAGATTTTTTGTTAGCTTTTTGTTTGATTTGTGTGTTTCTTAGTCTTAGTTCGGACTTCACTGAAGGCTCGAATGCTTTGAATTAATTTGAATAATAATTGGAATCTCTTTTGGTTTAGAATTATTAATAATAATAATAATAATATATTCCATGTCTTAATGACTCGGTTTATAGTATGAAAATGAAAAATACGTTTTTCAACTAAAATAAAGGAAATATCGCCGCAAAACAAAAGAGTTTGGGTTCGAGTACTTTGAATAATAAATCACTTTTGAGCCCAAATAAAGAAGACTTCTCTGAGATCGTGAACTATCTGTTCAGTTGTGTTCACTCTTGGCTCAGATCAGACCAAAACATGCCATTTCCTAAGGCCTGAGTCGCTATTTTATCATTTTTATAGTTAATATAACGTCTATTAAGATATTAAAACTAATAAATAATTTTGTTTAATGTCTGTCCGATTCATTCCAATAAAGTCTTTGCCAAAGAAGTAAATATCGAGTTTGAGGTTGAGGTCAATCACCGACTCTTTCGCTAATAGTAATCATATTTAAAGCCGCGTTAAACCCATATATTGTTCTAATAGAAAGGCTTTTTTGGTTTTGGCTTTGGCTTTGGCTTCGATGGTCTCAATCGTTGGCTGAGAACAGACATAAGAGAACTGACGGCTCGGATCGCACCCAATGTTAATAAATGTTAATCTCGTTAATTCTTCTAAACTTATTAACACTCTATTAATAATCGGAAAATATATTCTTTACTCGAAAGCCGAGAATTGGTTCACCAATTATTGTCTTACAAATTGAGATCAAGTCTATTATAAATAGTTTATTAATACCTGAATTACAGTAATTGGAGACTCAGTTCAGACCATAGATAAGACTATTGGATCTCAATTTCGGATAATTCTAAGTACGAGATAAATGTTGATCGATGTCTGACCACTATATCCATGATCTATAGCCCTCTATAGCCCTCTATATGTGATGTGTATGTGATTTAAGCGTAAAAAATGAATGCAAATTAAGTTTAATATTGAAATGATTGGTTCAAAAGCATAGATAAACGTTTGAATCTCTCGGATCTCTAATTTTAAATTCTAATGAATGCGATAAAAAACAGAATTCAATACAATAAACGTTTGATTTATCTCTCAATTATTATAATAGCAATGAAATACTGAAAAGCGAAACATTTTTTGTCTTCAAAACTGGATTTAGAATCGAATAAAAAGTCAGATTTGATAAGAGATCTGACATTAAAACTAATGGTTAGCTTCACTACGGATGAGCCGCCGATTAGAGCCGGTCTTAAGTCGAAGATCGAAATTATCGACAATAATCTCGATATAATTGAAATTGAAAATAATTAGAGCAAAAAGTATGAGAAGTAATGGCAAAACGTCTTATTATTCTAATTGAAAATTGGTTTTAAATTTAATTAAATTATTTCCAAAAATAGCGAACTTTATCTAAGAATTTGAGGAATGGATGCGATCATTGATCAAAAGATCAAATGTCGACCGAATATTACTTAAACTCGAATCGAATTTAATCTTTTAATTGGAAAAAGTCGGTCGAAATCTGCGATAAAGTCATGGAATAGAAAGCGATTATATATTTTGCTTCAAAGACATTATCACTTCGTTTACGATGTTTTCAGAACCGAATCTAATCGTGAATTCGGATTCAAATTATTTAAATATAATTTCAAATAATTTCTGGTTTTGCTTATCATTTATCATAAGAGCCAACAGATTGTGATTATTAACTGACATAATATAGGAATTCATTAAACAAATTGTTTGAATTCTATATATCTATTAGTCATTAAGACCTGAATCTCGTCTCAAATGAGTATAACTTTTAAAGTGAATTAATTTCAATAATAATTTCACAAAAAGTTATTAATATTAACCAAAACTAATGGTTTCAATGTTTATCTTCTAATTTGTTTTTAAATGAAATTTAATAGCATATATCATAATATCGTACGCTCGGAGATTTTGAATAACTTTTTAACCATGATAGATATTTGAATTCT
>JAQGAJ010001073.1:0-11172 GCA_034689365.1 Liebstadia similis
CAAAAGTCAATAGAATAACAAAATATAAGTTAAAACAATTAATTGTTGACTAGTTTTGCATCGATTAGCAGTTTGTCGACAGTCGAGTACTTCTTCACGTTATGCGGACCATTGATGACAGCGGTCAAGATCTTCGTGTGACCCAACTTAGAAGAGGCGATCGCCAGATGAAGCTTTCCGTCGGCCGACCAGAAAGACTTGATATTCTGGACGCCAGACGTCGGTAACGCCTGTATTACCTCAAACTTGTTATATCCGCGCAGTTGTAGAACAAAAGTGGTTCCCAAGAGACGACTTCCCGCCGCTATATATGTTCGGTTCGAGACTTGGAATACTTCCAAAGAGATGACACCATTGATGTCAATACTCTGGAAATAGTCGAAAGACTTTCCGTTGTATTTATAGATAATAATCGGTTGAGTATAAAGACTGTCTTCGTTGCAGTTGTTCTCAAAGAGTTTTGTCTTCTCGTTGGCCAACACGCAAAACAACTGTCCATCAGATGTCTCGGCGAAGACGACAGCACTTGGATTGGATGTCAGCACAACTGTATTGATGACAAATTGTTGTCGCATTTGATTCCACTCCAGAATCATTGAATGAACGGTTTGAGACCGACTGTGCATACGATTGGCCACTGCGGCAAAAACTCGTCCGTCTCTGCCATAAGTGGTCACATCTATGGAATGGACACCAAAGGTCTCTAATTGTTGAACAATAAGCCATCGGCCGGTTCTCGAGTCGAGTGACATAACTGTGGAGTTCGTGTGAAAAGATCTCATATTCTTATCGTAATTATGGGCCAAAAGCACATAAACTCTGTTATGAATTACAAAAAGTTTCGCATCTTTTAGTACCGGAGCTGAAGGTCTATAAGTAGGGTATCTGTCGTTGGATAGGAATCGGATCAGAGTGTGACCAGAGATGGGGTCGAAGTGACGGCTTTCCATAAGAGTCTGTTCGCTAAGACGTTGTTCGCAATCAGTAGTATTACTCCAAAGACCAAACTCTTGTTTTCCAAACAATTTTTCACTATTTAGAGGAATATTTCGACCGAATTCACGAATCGTTTCACTTGTGATGAATCCGTTTTCAGATATGGTGTAAGTTATTGATGAGTAGAGCCGACACTGACCGCCGTTTCCTGACTTATAAGTCCATAGAATTAAGCGATCAATCGGACGGACATTAAAAACCGAAGACTTATACGAATCGATCAAAAATCTTTCGGCCGTTTCGTACATCTCTTGTGTAACTATAAAATACGCGATTCCTTCAAAGGAAAGACAAAAAATCAATTGAAAGGATAATAAAATGCTTCGGATTTCAAATAAAAAGTTATTATCGAGTTTAGAAAACATTTGAGACTAAACTGATTGTCTTCGTTAAGACATTACCTGAAGACCTATCGGTCAAATGAGAGGCGAACTGAGCGGTTAAAGCATTTTGCTGTCTGTTTATTTGATCCCCAATTGTAGTCAACAATTGATTCACTTGTGCCGTAAATTTGTTGAAGAAGTTGGCCATATCTGTGATATCATAACCATTGAGAAGTCCAGTGATGGTCATATGCCTCATGAAGACAGGGGTCGTAAACTCTGTCACTCCAACTATGAGTTCGGGTCGGAAGAGACTGACGGCTCTATTGTTGAGGTCATGGATGTTGATTCTGTTGATAATTCCGGGCGAATAGACATTTCCGGTGACAATGAGGTCATTGGCGAAGGTCTTGACTCCAGTGATGACATGCCTTCCCCTCGCAGTGACCAACGCCTCGATCGGTATATTATTTATACTTTTCCTGACGATTAAGTTCTCGACTGATAGTCTATTTGTTAAGTTTAAGAGCGATTCAATCAATTGGTTGCCGTCGGTTAGAGTGACCCGATTGGCGACAAAATAAGACAAATCTGTTCCATCAATCAATTGTCTGACAGCCAATGCTTTTTTACAAGAGATCCAATGGTTGAATGTCGTCGTCCCAGAAATCAATTCATTAGTGTTCACTAAAATCAAGTCATTTGGAAACTTAATTCCGCTGAGAGTACCGCCGATGAAGAGATCGCCTTTAAAACTGACTCTTCCGGCAAAAGTTTTTCTGCCGCTAATTGTATGAGTCGTGTGTTGTCTGACGGCTGTCTGATTAAGTCTCACCACATCCACACCGTTGACCAGTCCTTCAACATTAACATAACCGTCCGCTCGAGTTCGTGACCCGTTTGCCAAAATGGGCCGAAGAAACGTCTTTCGGGAACTTATGATCTGAGGTTGACTTTTGAGAACCGCGTCGTTGAATACGAACGAAATATTTTTGCCGTTTATTAGGTTTCGGACAATAAGTCGATCAACGACTAAGTCATTCTCGAAAGTCAATGGACCGGAAAGCAGTTGACGGTCACTCTTTGTCGCCATTCTTGACGCCAATCTGTTGATATCGACATCGTTTACCAACCCGTCAACGAAAACACTTCCCAAGACATCCAAATTGTTGAAATGTTTGGCGCCGTAAATGGTTTGAAGACGAGTCCTGTCGTCCCGATAGACGGCATTCATGGCCAGCATTCTTAGATCACATCCATTAACCAATTTGTTGACTCTAATGTCTGTCCGGACCGAAACAGATCTATTGAAGATTATATTTCCATTAATTATGAGGTTGTGGTCAATCAGTGCCAATTGGTTGGGTCGTAAGCCATCGATTGTGGCCATCGGATGATCCATTCGAAGATCAGCCAAATTGATGTCATTGCTGAAAGTCATTGGCGCTAAAATCGCATTATCTCTGGTTCGAGACATTACTCTTCTTTGCAATGACTGGACATCGATTGCATTAATGGTTTTACTAACATCGAGACCACCTCTTATCTCAACATTTCCGATGAATTTCTTTGATCCGCGAACTGTTGTCCTCACGTTCTTTGAGACCACCCTCTGAGCAAACTCTTTGATTCTGAGTCCATTCAAGTAATCGCTGTTCAGATGGTTATTGAAATGTGTGACTGCCGTGAAATTCTTGGTCGCGAAGACGTGTTGTGTTGTATCCAATGTCACGATTCTGTTCTTCATGTCATTAATATCTATGTCGCTAATAGTTCCCAAAGCGTGGACGCGTTCGGCGGCTATTCCTTTGGCAAACATTTTGTTGATGATAGGTCTTCGGTAGGTATGCGGGAATCGATTGGTCAGAACCACATCGTTAGCCAATTGTGATAACGAATAGTTATTAACAGTTGTCTTAACATTAATATTAGACATCACTTCGAGTCTGCCGTTTATCCAAGTCTTGGGATTCATTAATCTTATATTACCATTAATTGTTTGAAGACTATTAGTCATGAGAACGTCTGAAGATATGTTCAATTGGTTTGCAGTGCCAACGATCGCATGTCCTCTGACTTCGATCGATGAGAACTGCTTTGAGCCCCGAATATAATCGGTATGATTGCTATGCTTTTTGATGGCCTGTCTCTCGAAGATTCTCAAATCGATTCGGTTTAATAGTCTTCCCTCCAATTGCTGAACATCTCTTCCAACTTGAATGAGATCGAGGAACCTCTTTGGGGCCGAAATCACTTCATTTATGACCAGAAACTTGTGGGCGAAGTCGTGCGGCACTGAAAAGCCGTTAATATCGGGCGAAAATAGAAGTCTGTTTCTGATGATTCCCTCGAAAACAACCGGAACTCTAATCGTTTGGTTAACAGTTTTAAGCCAAAGAATATTTGGCAAATCGTTTATAAGGAAGTGATTAATAGTTTTGGTAAAAATATTTCCGCTGACAATCAACTTATTGAAACTGACCGGCGCTTCGAAGGCAGAGTTTCGATTAGTTATGACCAGTTGAGGCAATTCTGACGGATCGGTGCCATCTATAGTGGTTCCGGAATCCATTGTTATATCGTTTAAGACAACGAATGTCTGGTCAAAGATCTTTGTGTTCACGTATTGGGTTTGCGAGACATTCTTCCGCACACTTTCGACGCTAAGATCAATACCATTAATGTTGTCTGAGTTCAAGTTATTCATGAATTCTGCGGAAGACTTGAAGACGAGGTTTCCAGTAATCACTTGTTGTGTGTTTGTTGTAATACAATCAACGCCTAACTTAATGCCATTAACTTTTCCGCCCATCTCAACGCCTCCCATCACAGCTACCGGTCCTCTCAATGTCTTTCGACCGACGATATTCTGTTCGCCATAAATGGTGACCGCATTCAAAGCTATTTCGGAAACATTAACCATTCTATTGATGAGTCCTTTGAGTTTAATTCTGTTGACACTAATCGGCGAATCCATTATCCACTGACCGGTAATCACTTGATTGGCGCCATTGAGAGGAACCGCTCGGTTGGCGATATCGCTCAGGTCTCTGCCATTTATAGTTCCGCTGACATTAATATTCTTTGCCTCTAATGAGAGGAAGACTTTTCGGCCGTTTATTTCTTGATTTGCTCCTAATTTGGTGACGAAATGCGAGGGAAATATACCATTAATTGAACCAAATTTGTTGTTAAGAAGAAGATTGTTCTCCAGAACCACATCTCTATACCGATGAACGCCAACCACGACCTGTGGTATCGGCCAATCGGTGAGAAGAGCGTCGCTGACATTGAGGTTATTGATGAGTCCTTTGACGTCGAGTGTGTCGGCCCTCAAGCCGTTGATCGATAAGTGACCGGTAATTACTTGATTGCCATTTATTCTCAAAGTATTGTCAGACAATTCACTGAATGGAATACCATTCAAAAGCATATTTCTGTTACCAATGTTTCTAAACGATGAATGTCTCGCATTCAGAGGACCGGTGAAGACTGTTCGGCCCACTATTGTCTGGTTCTTAGATTTATAGACCAAGTTATTCATATCTCCGGTGATAGCGTTTAGTCTATTGGTCAGTGTGTCGGCTCTGATCTTGACGTCGGTGTTAGTAATATCAGCGACTTTTCGGTTGCCATTAGTAATCAAAACGTTTTGGGCGGTAATGGTTGTGGCCCTCAGTTTCCCCTTTACAATGACCGGTGCCTTCACTTTCTGTTTGCGGTTTCCGATCCAAACCCTGTCGGCTCTGGCGGTCAAGTCTCTCAAAGTGTTCTCTCTGTTAGAGAGAGACTGTTCCAGTTTGAGAAGACATGAGCGCAACGGATCGTAATCGTATTGGTCTTGGAATTCATGTTTCACTAAAGTTAATCTCCAAATGGGACTCAAAGGAGTTCGGATCAAATGGTTCAAAGTGAAGATCGAATAGTAATAAGTGTTTATATGAGAGAAGAGTTTTATATTAAGAAAGGCCGGTCCGGGAATCACCAGTTGTCCGTTCATTTGGTACTTTGCGTTCAGTGATTCCGTATAAAATTGGACGCCATTCGGGAAAAGGATTGCTAATAATATCTCGGCGTTTGGAAGTCTGGTCACCGAAACATCGATTGCATTGCGGGTCTCAAACAAGTCCTGGTATATGAGGAACTGATCGCCGGCCCACCAATAGATCCGGGAATTATCGTTCGGGTCGACTAACACGAGATAATCATTGCCATCGACTCTGAAGTGTTGTACTTTTGTGGCTAAGTTTGGGATTATCTGAACGTAAGTCAATTTCTCGTCTTCTCGTGAATTGTATGAAAGAACAGGCGATCCCTCGACTGGGAAGTGATTGTAATAATCGATTTTCAAACTCATTGATCGGTTGTAATCCTGAGCGACGACCATATATAGAGTGTCGGACATTGTGAACAATTTGACGGCATTAGCGCTGAATGTCTTCTGTTCGGCAATGAAGTCGAACTGAGTGTTCTTCCATTCATACAACTTAAGGGTCGACTGCAGGGTCTGTCCCATCGGTGTCCGCTTCATATACGAACTGATGGCCATATATGTACCACCTTTTGAGGCAATGATATCGAAATCGCAGCCGACGTCAGTTTTGATGGTCTGTCGTCTATGGAATACTCGGGTGGTGTGATAGTACTGATAGACAGCAACGAATTCGTTGCGGTCTTTATTGTCTTTTTCTTTGTTGCTGAAGGAAACGACGACCCATAGAGTGTTCTCGTATATGAAGTAATGGGCCTTTTGTGGCACTCCGTTCTCCTTTTCGGCGAATTCCGACTGAAAAATCAGATTTATCCCGATGGGAGTGATCTTAAAGTTCGCCAAAACGAGTAAACCATTTGAATGACCCCACAATAGGAGTGTCTCCCGATATGAGGGTTCGATGACTGTCCACATCCTAATCGGGCCATTCTTCTGAATCTTTTGAGGCAATAGTTTGTCATATTCTGAAGAAGCGTTTTCCACCCGTAAATGTTCCTCAATTAGTACTATTTAAACGGATTCACAAGCAATTAATTAAATACAAGTTAGTTATAAATTATAAGAATTCGGTTCAGACCTCCTCTCTCTGGCAGTGAGTATAAGAAGCCGTCCCTCTGTTTCCGTTTGAGTCGCGATTCTTCGAACAACCGATGAAAGTCTAGTTTGAAGTTATTGACACTTTCGGTGAGATAGTCTTGGAGTTGGCCGAACTGACTCTTCTCGGGACTCTTCGGGCTCTGGGACTGACTGGTCGAGTGAGTGACCAGAATCAGAGATAATCCAAACCATATTAAAACTGATTTATTCAAATTCATTGCACTTCGGCTGAAAAATGACGAAAAACTTGAAAAAGAGTCAAAAACTAAAGCTTTTTGAATACGGTTTTGCTTTTGTGTTCATTTAATTAGAAATCAATAGAAATAACACAATATTTAATGACTTTAATGACAAAAGAATTTAATGACACGAATCTCATCAAAGCATTCAATGAAACCATTGAAAGCTATGAAAGAGAGTGAACACGACTTACGAGAAAAGTGTTCACTAAATGAGTGTATTCTCTGATAGTTTGAGGCCTTTGAGACCAGAATTGTCGACAATTTAGGTCTTTTAGGCCTTTTCTCGAGGAATGATTGCACCGAACAATAGTGTCGACCAATGACTGAAAAATTGACTCAAATTAGTTGTCCAGACATCAAATGGTTTGGTTATATGACAATAGTATAGCTCACGAGTTATGACCGCTATTAAGCCATAGGAAAAACATTGGAAAACATTGGAAAACATTGGAAAACACTATTGATTTTTATTACATTCTCTTATAAAACTGTTTTATTACTAAAGAATAGCGAATAAACTTTTGGAGACAATACTGAAGTCCAGTCGTTAATGGACTACAACTTAATGGACGATAATATTCTTTTGAGACACTTGTCATAAATTGAACTAAACTGATAATTGAGATGCGATTGGATGCGATTCAACTACAACCAAGACTTATCGATCAAGACATTGATCAAACATTAACGCATTGATAATAATAGGTTATGATTTTGAATCACTTCAATAGCAATTGTCTACAATTAAAGCCAAGATTCCGAACCATCGCTTGACTTGACTTCAATTATTCATCAATTGATGGTTCGATAAAATGTTTCCATTAAGTCATAAAACCTCTCAACAGATATTGATTGACCTCAACCACAATGATTGCTTGATTTTTGAGACACTTTCGCAAATTTGGTTCGAGGTCTGTATCGATAGTACAATGATTTACATAATTTTGTCCACAATATGACAATTTGTGACAATTATGTCGATTTGTATTCAACTTTTTATTCAAATGATGGAGAGTTTGATCAAAGAATAGAATCAATTGATAAAAATTGAATTAATGTCAAACCATTTGATGATAAGTGAGGAAAAAGTTTTGGTAATTAATCAAAATTGATAACTAACTAGTTATATGAAAGCCCTGTCCAGTGATCTCAATGTAGTTCTAAAGCCTTAACTCTATGTCTAACGATCTGAGAGATGATAACGAGTTAACAAACTTTTGCCAAAACGAGTCAAAGGACTCCTTCAAAGACCTTTGTATTGATTTGAGGGACAGTTGAGGCAAAAGTTGAGGCAAAAGTTGAAGAACAGGTTAACCACACGTTTGGCCATTGGATGCAAAAGTTGGTCCAAACAGAAGACAATTAGAGTCCGTCAGTAATTCCCTCTAACCTTAAGAATTGCCATTAGATCTGATCCGTCCGTCAAATACGTGAGCCTTAAGTGACTCCCGTTTGGGAAACTCAAGCCTTGAGTGACGACAACTTTGAACGTAATCTATGAATGCATTGATATCTTTGGCTAAAATTTGGGCGCTTTTTGTGAATAATAGAGACATTGAATGAATGAGTGAGTCGTTGGGCGCCAACCGATGGACGGGTTGTTCACTGATATGACATCTCTTCGCGCCTTTCGGTGCCCTTTAATTGATTATCACTTAAAGAGATTCTTCTAAACACTTGAACACAATTGCGATCACTCTCTGACCACTCTCTGACCGCTCGGCCATTCATTAACTTCATTGTTGTTTCGGTCGATTACCGATCGGTCCAAACAAAGACATGGCTCGACATTCGGCCGATCGTCTCGTTTTCGGTGATATCAATGCCCGAAACGAATTGGAAGTAATCGATAACATCTATGGTATGTCCCGATCGGCGAAGTGGCCATCGATGTGACCACTGATTGTTTCTTTGTTTACTTCAACAGATCGGACGATAATAACCGACAATAGCGCTAATATACTGAACATTATGGCCGAAACGACTTCTGTGAATCCCGAGGAAGAAGTGATCCGAAAGAGAGGCCGCAAAAAGACGCCCAAACTATCTCAGTTGCCGTTAAGGCGGTCGCCCCGAAAGTCGGCCAACCCTTCGGCTGCCGATGGCGTTCGTCCGCTCTTTGACTCTCAGTCTTCGACTCAATCGGAACAAACTCACGACTACTTTCTTCGGACACCTAAGAAGACGCCGCAGAAGTCGTCAATCGTAAGAACTCCATCCAAACGCACGCCATCGAAGTCGTCGTTAATGACTATCCGAAGAGTGTCGCCGCGCAAAAGGCTTCTGTTGGACAACAATGATAGTGGTCTCGGATTGAGTCCCGCTCTGAGCGAATCGGAATCGACACCAACTCTTAGTTCTCTGAGTTCATCCGAGAAGAAAGAAGTGGTTCCGAAGGCGAAGACCTCTTCCAAGAGTCTAACGATGACCCGACGGAGACGTCGCCGATATTTTTAATGATTTCCGATATTTATTCTGAATTTCTGTTTCCATTAATTTATTTGTTTTCAGAACTGAATTATTTGTTTCCCGAAAGGGAACGAACTCTCAAACCATTTAACGAATCCTTTTTGAGATTCACTGCAGTCTTATCACTGATTTTCACTATTTTTAAAGTCAATTGATTTTAGTTCACAATAATTGGCTTAACATTCATATGAAGTCATTTTGAAGCCAAACACTGTTTGCAATAAATTTTTGATTCAATTTTTAATTCAATTTTCACAATATTTTGATTTTTTGTCGATTTTATGACAAATCCATAGATAAGTACAAAATCGTATCTATTTTTGGTTAAAATGCTTAAAATTATTTCAAATTATTCATCGATTTTAACCCTTTTATTGAATTGAAGTTTATTTTATTTACTGAAAAGAAATGAATAAAATTGAAGCTAAGAATCAATCATTAATTGTGTTATCGAAGTAAATGATTTAAATTTCAATTCTCGACTAATTTGTAACTCAATTGCAATTAGTCTGAAGTTTGAAATACAAATTATTGCGATTCAGTTCACCTCGTCTTCTGTCTCAGTCCTAATGGTTTCTTATATTAGATTTGGCAGAGATTAACGATTGTTTGATTGAATCATTACAACAATTGTCTGATTACATGAATGGTGGCATTGGAGGAATGGCACCGAAGACCATACCAACAACTTGGAGGTCGTTTCCACACTTTCGCATGTCTTCACTCGTTTTCGTTAATCATTTAAATAGGATTTTATTTTTGTTCATAAGTCTCAATCATTTGTAAGCGAAGGACCACTTAATCACAATTCCTTTTCGAGCAATACTTCTCTAAATGCAAACAAACAAATGTAATGATGGGTTGATCTTTGATGGGTTGAGGACTCGTGTGAAGGCATTTCCCATGAGAACAAAATAATGTTTTATTAATTATATTCAATAACTGTCTGCAAATGTGTAATAATTGGCTCAAACATGACATACCATTGCTGTGAGTGTTGTTCTTCTCTAAGCATTGATTAGAATTCATTTACACAATTCAGTACTCAGTCCTCAAACATCTCATTATTCTTATCATCGCTTACTTCGAGCCCAGACTTTAATTTCATATCATTTAAAGCGCTTTTTATTTGATTCAATGGTAGGACTCGTCTGTCGGACAGACTCTATCGACAGTCGACTCCATTACAGACTCTATTATAGAAGAGTTTGTATAAGATTTTTCATTTTTTTTCAGATTCGCAACAATTTTGTTCAAATCTTTCGGTCTCAGACTTAAAACTCAGAGCTTTTCTCTAAACCATTAAAATTGTTTGGTCTCTAATATAAAAGACTTCTCTCTATAGCGGCAAAAGAGATGAAAATCATTAACGAGTTTGAAAAGTAAAGCAACAAAAGAAAGATTTTTATACCTTTTTCTAAATAAAGTCACAAAAATAAACCATTTTTTGTCTGTTAGAGAGAAATATAAGTCATTTTCTAAGCCATTCCTCAGATATCGGGACAATTGTGTTGACTGACACCTGACCTCATCATTCAATCTTTCAATTTGTTTTGTCAAAGAATTTGTGTCAAATTGGTGCCCACTATGGAAGTGATGGAAGCGATGCGAGCGATGCGAGTGATGTAAGTCGTGATCAATTGGTCACTACTTCTAATTAACCTTAATTGCGAAGCGTTTGTGCAAAAACCTAAAAGTAATTGATGTTTGTGTCAATGTTTTCACTAATTTATACTGAATTTAACGACAATTTCCAGGAGGAAAGTGAACGCGAGGTCACTCTTTGGCTCACATTTTGGTTAATATAGTAAACAAGTAATCAAATGAACAGACAATTAGAGATAATTTATATCTTATTAGTCCAAACGATAAGGACCTCAATCAAGAACAAAGTCTATTGCATGCGATCTATAATTAGTTTTTCTATAATTTTCTATAATTTTAATCTAATGTAAGCGAAAGTGAAAAATAGATAAAAATAGCGGTAATTATAAAATAAAAGTTTTGAATTCAAAATAAATAACGATTAACCAAATGATTGTCAGTTCGAGTG
>JAQGAJ010001074.1:0-11155 GCA_034689365.1 Liebstadia similis
CGGCAAATAGAAGCCATCCCTGCACTGACACATATAAGAGCCCCTTCGGAAACCCAATCCTCCTATAGGTTGACACTCAACAAGGTATTTTATATTGTATTTACATCAAGATATTCATATTTTTCATCTATTCTACTATTTCTTCTGTCCAAAGCATACAATTTCCAAGACCGACCGTGGGTGGTATGTCTGCTATCTTGCGATTTGCAAGTTTACCTTCAAATGTCTTATTTCTTATTCCCAAAGAATTCAATGTTTTTATTACTTCATCTGATTATATAATTTTCACTTTGATTCCAGTTCTCTCAACTGATCGCTATTCAACGCCGAGTGGGAAAAGAATATTTCCCACTAATCGAACAAACATTTTATCCAAACCATCGAGATACTGTTAGTGTCATTCAATTTCCATTCATTACATTATCTTTGAATATTCGAGACTTGAAATTACATTTTAGGCTAATATTTGTTAATAAAAGTGATCCCAATTTTCTTCCACAGACAGCGACGCCTCGATTCCCATGTGTTGTGAAGATAGGTCCGTCTCATTCGGGTCAGGGAAAGATGAAAGTGGAGAGTATGCAAGACTTCTATGACTTGGCCGGTGTGGTGGCCGTCACCCGAACCTACTGCACAATAGAGCCATTCATTGACGCCAAATGTGACGTTCATATACAGAAAATCGGAAATAATCTTAAAGCCTATGCGTAAGACTTTTCGATTCGTTAGATTCACATAAAAAGATATGTCTTTAGCCGTAAATCCATTTCTGGTAATTGGAAGGCGAACGTCGGTTCAGCGGTCTTAGAACAGATCCCCGTTAACGACAAGTATAGAAAATGGATCGAAGAAGTGTCTGAAGTTTTCGGAGGTCTGGAAATCTGTGCCATCGAATTGATTATCGGTAAAGACGGCAAAGAATATATCATTGAAGTAAGAATATCATCAAATATCATGATCGGTGTCATAATTTCATATATGACTAGGTCTGTGGTTCAGCGATGACTCTATTGGGCGAATCCCAAGAGGATGACCGACGAGCTATCGCCGACTTAGTTGTTCAACGGATGCAATACTTTTGTCGACCAGGCTTTGGGTAAATCACTGAAGGGTTTGTAGTTTTCTTATTGTCTTTGGTTTCCAGTAAACGGTTGAGCGTCACGACTGGCAGTACTGAAGAACAACCATCCGATTCCGTACAATCACAGCCATCGCACGTAAAATCTAATCAAGTATTTACCATTGTTTCGATTAAACGGTCAAATTTGGTTTCCTTTGTTAACCATAAGTTATCTTAAATTAAAGATCAATTTTAATTTCAATGATTGATTGAATGATTGGTGTCTAATGTAATCCCTAAACCATATCTTCACCTAAAGGTAACTTCGAATGCCGTTCCGATGGCACCAAAGGCACCAAATCAGCCCCCAATGAACCAACCGCTACAAAGGGGTCCATCGCTATCCTCCCAACAGAGACCACCGCCGCCGGCAGTCCCTCCACAGCAGATGCAAAGGAGGGGTTCCAGAGAGCAGACAGAAGTGAATTCAATCGCGGGTCTAAACAATCCTTTTACAAATAAGGTTGTGGACAATGTCGGGCCTAATCCTCAGACCACAGGTGAGGCTCAACAGAACGCACCGCCAAACCAGAGTCGGCCGACACTCTTCAGAAGGAGTTCTCAAACCAGTAATGAAGAGACCAAAGGAGACGAAGGCGAGGATACGATGAGAAACCTTCGGAAGACATTCGCCGGCATTTTCGGTGATATGTAACCAATCAATCACAGAGAGAGTGCTTTCCCTTCCGTTTCCCTTTAGATGTCTGTTATCAGTGGTTAACACACTTTGAATCAAAAGTTACTAAACTATGGAAAATATAAGTTTTGTTGAGTGTTTGTCACATAAGTTAGCAAACAATCGATAGTTTATTGAATTTAGTCAAAGCTTTCGATATATTCCTCAATATTTGGTGCAATTGTTGTCGACATTCAAATAATGTTATCGTTATTACAATCAAAACAGTTTTAAATATATATTATGAATAAAGCAATAACACTATGAACTAGTTATCAATGGTTTCAGTTTTAACAGAAGAAAACATTGAAATAACCCGGGATTGAACGCGATATCCCCCGACAGGTCCTATTCCGGTCTATCCATTAGTGGTCACTCCGAGACCCCACTTATCCCAACTCCCGGACCATAACTGATATGATTTCTGTGATTGCATTTGCGCTTAAATTGATTTTTGCATTGATTTATTGGTTTAATTATCGAATTGAATGAAAACATAAATTAATACCAAATAATGATTGAAATAATTAACAATTGAAACAATCATTCATTGGTTAACGAGTTTTGATTGAATTGTTAATAAATTAGACCAAAATTAAGTTGAGTTTTGAAAGCTATTGAATTATCAATTGTGGCCTTCTTTACGTCAAATATGATTTGTACTAAAGCTTTGATTCGTTTAATATTTGTTAACTATTGTTCACTTAATTACTTATAACGAGAGCATAATTGTCGCGGATTTCAAATTATATTCCAATAGATATCTAACAAATTGAATCATTAATGAGTAATAAAAGTAATCAATAATTAAAACATTATTATCAATGATATGCAGAAGTTATTGAAATTTTGTTCTTCGAAACAATAAAAGTTAATTTTAAAACATATATGACTTAGTAATCGGTTAAATGAAAATAAATCAAATCGTATTAAAAGTATTGCATTTAAAACGTTTGTTGAGATTAATTCAGTCCAAATCATTCCAATCAATTGGTTTTCTGCCCTTGTTTTTAAGATAATCGTTGGCCACAGAGAAGTGTTTGCATCCCAAGAACCCTCTGTGAGCTGACAAAGGGCTGGGATGTACTGTCTGTAGCACTAAATGCTTTTTCTGAAACAAAATTGATTATCAAATTTGTTAAAGAGTTTTAAACTTCAATCAATACCTTGTTTATGAAACTGCCCTTCTTTTGCGCATAAGAGCCCCACAACAGGAACACAACCGATGAAAGATTCGAATTAATCCATTTGATGACAGCATCGGTCAGTAGTTCCCAACCCTTATTCGAATGTGAGTTCGCGTTGTGAGCCTTTACTGTGAGACAAGCGTTGAGCAGAAGAACTCCTGATAATGGAAAACATGAGTTCTGCTGAATCACAAGCGAAGTCAAACCTTGTTTTGCCCAACCCGTCAAATCTCCGTGATTTGGTTTCTTAAAGCCATTGATATCTGATTCCAATTCTTTGAATATATTGATGAGACTGAAGGTATAAAGATATCAAACCATAGTTAGTTTCAAATCGATAAAACCTCGGCGGCGGTGCCACTCCTTTCCGCACACTAAAGGCCAGTCCATGCGCTTGATTAGGACCGTGGTATGGGTCCTGACCCAGAATTACCACTTTTGTCTAAAATAATTGGTTAAATAAATAAAGAATTGAGAATCCAATGTCACCTCAGCTATCGGTGTCATATGAGTCCACGAGTAAACCTGATCTATCGGTGGATAAACTGTCGAAGACTTGCGTTCTCTCACCAAAAATTCACTCAACTTTTAGATTTTAAAAATGTTTAAATTCAATGAAAATGGAATTTAATTAAAACCTTTTTGAAGTAAGGCTTTGAGAATTCGGGTTTGAGAGCAGTGAACCAGGTCTGACCGATATTGTCGGACAGCGCCGGGGTTTCAATTGACTGACGTCTTATCGATTGACTTGAATCACAAGTAATGATCTGCTGTTGAGAGTGCTTCTGATGTTTGACCTGAAGTCGGGAACAGAAAGCGATAATCAAAGAATCACTGGTTGAAGAGGTGTTACCGAATCGCTCTCATCCTTGGTCTCACTTTCGCTTAACTTTCGTTTGACGGATGGGTTTGGCTTAAAGAACGCGGTAATTGACTTCTGAGACATTCTTTGGCTCAACAAATGACTTAACATCAAAAGGATTCAAATGAATCTAAAATATTAATTTAAAATTGATTTCTTAAACAAATATATTTTGGTTTCGTTTAAAATATAATTTTTGTTCACATTTTCGCGCAATTAATAGAATTCTAGTTTTAAGTTAGAGTTTAAGTTAAGATTAAGTGGTATTTGAAACTCATTTAAAATCAGATCAGATATATATTTAAATTATCGCATATTATTAGTCATTAAAGTCATTGAAGTCTTCCATCAGAGCCTTCTTTTCGCTTTCGTTAAGAGATTCGAAGAACTCAGTGATCAGATGCTGTTGTGCTTCTATTGAGTCCAAGGCAGTGGTCGCCGAATCGAAGTTGTCTTTACTCAGACCGGCTTTATTTAAAACCTCTAACTTCTTGCTAATCATCGGCCAAATCATGTCATCGATCGTATTTCTTGCGACCAAATAATATATTTTGACATCACTTTTCTGACCGATTCGGTGGACACGATCTTCAGCCTATCGTTAGTCGTTTAGAACAAAACAATCTAAAGTGAAATAAAGTCAATACTTGTGAGAGAATTCCGGGATTCCAGAAGAGTTCGGCGAAGACGACAGTTGAGGCGGCGGTCAGGTTAAGACCAGTGGCGCACGCCGTTAGACTCAGAAGTGCTACCCGACAGTCCGGCTTAGTCTGGAACTCATGACACGCCTCCTGTCTGTCTATACTTGGCGTCGATCCGTCGATGCGGATGTGATTGATCAACATATTGGCCAAAACCTCTTCGATTCCATCCATCAATTGTTTGTGATGACAAAAACAAAGTAGTTTTATGTTCTTATTTAACAATGCATTCAAATATTCGCAAACGGGCTCTATCTTAGCGACAGCACTCTCCTGATACCACTCAAACAAAGAGGTATTATCTTCAGAACTCGGCTTAAATGAAAACTTCTTAATGATATTCGCATAAAGTTTTAATTTATTTTTCTTTTTCTCATCCAAATGGTTGACATTCAAAACAATCTGAAAAATCAAAATCAATAGTAAAGAACATTGGATTTGATCAAAATTACAAACCATTTCTCTTTTCTTGTTTGGCAACTCTTGAAGTACTTCTGTTTTCAATCTTCTGACGAGAAGAGTCGCCTCCAGAATAATCTTGAGTTCATCCAAGTTTTTGGCGCCCTTATAGTCCCAGACTTGTATCTGAGGCCTCTTCCGTCCGCCTCTTTGCCAGAATTTCTTGAGCTGAGCGTCACAATAACGAACTCCAAACTCGTGTTTACTGGTAAACAGTTTTGGATCAATGAGTCTAATTTGAGTGAAGAGTTCCATTGGTCGGGACAAAGCGGGAGTTCCGGTGAGCAAAATGACTCTTTTGGAAGACTTGGCCAACAGTTGGACCGCTTCAGTCCGAGCGGCCGAATCAGTCTTAATGTAATGGCTTTCATCGAGAATCACAAAGTTATAGATTTGTTTTGATTCGAGAGTGAATTGAGATCTCATTCTTGCCATTAAGTCGTAACTAATTATTGTTATCGGAATTTTAGGCAAAGAGTGGTTCACTTTTTCTACGATTGTTATCTTTGATGTTATGTTTGGCAGATATTCAATGAGTGAATCGCGCCATTGAAGTCGTAACGAAGACGGGCATACGATCAGCAAAGGCCAGTCCTCTCGGAACCACTGAGCGATTCCTATAGATTGTATGGTTTTACCCAAACCCATGTCATCGGCAATAAGACATCGGCCGCCGGTCCGTATCGCGAATTTGATGCCTTCAGATTGAAAAGCATACAACTTATCAGTTAGTTTAGGACCGAGTCTTGTACTCAAATCTATGGGTTCTTTTAGTCGGTTTTTGGACTCAAGAAGAGCGTTAATAATTCGCTCCGGAATTGTGTCCGAAAATTGAAAATCAATGTCTGAAAAGTTTCGTAAATCTGAGAGTAGTTTCTTGTAATCATTCAAATCAAAAGACCATCGCTTTGTTCCGGGATTCCAATCACGGGATGGGATTTGTCTCAAGACACTGACCACTCGCTGGTCATAAGTTATGTCTAATTCAAACCTCTTGTTAGACAAGAGACGAATCGATGCTTTGAGCGAAGTTTTGGTCACTTGACTGCTGTGATCATCACTTTTAGTCTTTTTGTTGGGCACTTCTGAGCTCTTCAGTGATTTCTTCGGCTTTATATTTGTTAGGGTTTCTCTCGAAGAAGTGCTTGAAGTCGGCATTGGATGTGATTGAGGTTTGCTGACCAAAGCCGAGGCATTGGCGGTCTGTTTGTTGGCCAGCAATTGCTTCCGACGTTCTAAGGCTTGTCTTCGTTTGTCTTCAATCATTTGAAGTACTTCTGCACTCAATTGATTCAGATTCGACTGATTTGTCGTTTCAGACATTTTGCGATAATCTATCAAAACTTGTATTTGACTAACATTTTCAAAAACAAAATCCAATTATAAGTTAACTAAAAATGAGTGACAAATAAGAAGAGAAACCGATCACTGAATCGATTGCTGTTAAGGGAATCAAATCAATGGACAATCGGATCACGAGATCAGTCAACTCAAGAGATATGCGCGAGAATGTGGTCAAGAAGTGACCAGAGATTGACCGAAGAGTGGTATTAATGAAATCTCACCTCAAATGATCCCGAAATGGATTAATCAAGAAATTAATGATCAGATTATCGATAAAACGAAGTATTGCTTTGTTTTGGCGCTAAATTGTACTCAAAGTTGAGGTCAGTTTCAGACAAATGAATAACGTATTCAATATCAACGATCAGAACCACCGATGATGTCTTCAATTGCTCTGAAACGGGTTTAAAGTGTTTCTGATCAGTCGTATTCATTGCCAGTGACAGTCCATTGCAATCGGTTCGGTCACAGTGTTGGTCAAAGACCTCCCGTCGGACGCCATTTATGTGAAGAGTGATATAAAAGCAACCAATGAAAGGAAAGCGCGAATCAATTGATATGTTTTGATGTGAAGACCTTTGAGGTGACGATAGTTGAAGATGAGGTCAAAGAAGCTGAAGACTAGCGCCGATAGAGAGATGCCGGTCACTGACCTCATTCTAACCGACAATCACAGCAACGACAATGGCCTCCGAAGTGACTCACATTTGGATTATACGCCCAAACTATGTCTTCGGTGTCACTGCAAACAAAATGGTTTAACTCATTTGAGGTTAACTATTGTCTTAATGTTTTACTTCTGTCAACAGATCCCTTCGACAACTCGACAGCCATTTGGTGCGCAGCCTTTCAGCCGCAGACCAGTTACCAAAGTAATGAGAATCAGTTTTTGGCCACTTGTGGTGCGAATATGGTTTGCATTGTCGACTGTCATCAATCAGTCCGAAGATGTGATAAATCAGTGATCGCCAGATATATCGACAGCAATACAGATGAAGAGTTCGTATCTCTTGCCTGGAGTCCTATCGATAAATCTTCGGCAGATTTAAACTCCGAAGCTTTAGTGCTGGCCGTCGGCGGGAAGACATCTATTGTTCTGATGTCTAACCTAAAAGAATTCCATTGCTTCGAGAAAGTGGACGCCCATTCGGGTCAGACTCTAGTCTTGTTTATAACAATTAATTATCATTTATTCATATTTCAGACCAAATCAATGCTTTAGTCTTCGTTGAGACCGAACTTCTCTTCAGTGCCTCATATGATAAATATATAAAATTGTGGCGAATTTCGCGACCAAATGACAAGACTTCGACTCAGATCTTGAAAATGATTGACACAAAACATTATTTACTGAGTCTCTCGTATTCGCACAAATACCAGACCTTATTGGCCTCAGGAGGCAAAGGTGTCTTCTTCTGGTGCCAACCATTGTCCGAATCGCCGGACTCAGCACTCATGAAGACTAAAGGTCTGGTCGACGGACTTCATGTGATTGGCAACGATGAGGACTCAGTGGCCATAAGAATTCATTCGACTAAATATATCACAATTATTGATCTCAAACGAGGCATTGAAGCGATCGAAGCACAGAAATGCGAAACTAAGTCCGAAACCAAATCGATTCTACTCTCGAAACTAATCAAAGCCAAACTCGAATCGTTCGATACTGACTATCCTTTCATATACTTATCGTCCCAAAAGAATTTATTGATAAGCGGAGGTCCAAAAGGCCAGGTCTTGGTCTACGACTCGGACCGATTCCAACAATCTTATGGTTTAAATGATATCTCAAAAGCGGACAGAGTTTTCGAGTGGCCTCTCGTCGAGAACATCGAAAAGGACAACAAAATGGTAATCGACGACAAAAAGCCTGTGATTGTCAATACCGTTGCCATCAGTGCTGACCTAAAGTTTTTGGTTGCCTGTACTTCGATGAACTTGGTTTGCATTTGGCACAAGACATCCGACAGCAGTTCCTAAGACTGAACCTCTTTTAGAGCTTTCACAGTAAAGTTTTTTTATACAAAGACTCAAATATTTAAACAATTTTTTCTATGACTGAAATGTCATTAAAATGATATCAAGTGATACTTAAATTTTGTAATATAACAAACAAAGTTTTCTCATATTCTATTTAAATCATTTTCACAAATAAATAGCTTTTGATTATTGTATTGATTGTTAAAGAAAATCATTGAATGAGACAAACAATCGATTCTCGTATGGATTGATAGCGTGAATGCAATCCTATTAGGTTTGTTCAGAAAGGGATCAGTTATTTGTTTATTGTTTGATTCACTTCTTTTACAACATTTTTATTTGTTGTTTAATATATTTGAATATAAGTAATACTTTTGATACCTATATTGTATGAGAAATTGAAATTATTAGTTAATTGAATTAATTAATGGTAAATAACTAATTGATTTAGTTATTTGTTATGTTTTATTGTTGATCTAATAGTAGATACTTATATCTACTAAGAAGTGAGTGCCTAACCCGTGATTAACATGGGATCAAAGGGTCGATTGGATGCAAACATCTTTGCTCTGATTGAATGAAACGATTCTCGAGTCAAGTGATTCGTTCAATGTTTACAAACATTGGTCTGAAGTAGAGGTAAGGAAAGACCAGCTGAGAGACTGACTCCTCCTCAACGCCGTCCCAAATGCTCAGGACTTTTAAATAGAGACGAATCGTGAGTCAAACGACGCGTACGTAAAGAGGAATAGAGTTGAGTGGAGTTGTATTGAGAAGAGTGTTAACCATAACTGAGACCTCTCTGTCTGTCCATTGCTTTAATTGATTTGAACCGATGTTCCCGAGAGTCCCGATATAGGCCGAGTGTGTCCACTGGTCATAGTATTGGTGGCCAATCGGCTCAGGTGTGCATTTGTCTGTCGTCAAGGGCTGATCATTGGTGGTGAGTGTGAGCAGAGCTGCACAGCATATGCCATAACCACTGCACAGCCATAGCCCAGAGTCTGAGAGAGATATCATATGAGACCTGACGTCAGCTGCGAATGACTTTTGTCTCATTAAATCTCTTATTGTAAACATTTGTCTGTTTGTTGTCTTGTCTAAGAAGCCATAACTCAACTGATCCCCGATTGGACACATCAATCATGTCCTCTCCATCTGTGGGAAAGCGTCGTATGGATACGGATGTCCTCAAACTGTAAGTCTTAGGCATTTAAAGAAGTGATGATTGAATGCAAAACCCATTTATTGTGAGCCAAACGAAGGCAAACACAGCCTTGACTTCAATGCAATTCAATACTCGATTCGAGTCTAACCTTCGCTTAAATGCAAACAATTAACGATTCGGTCGACAATTGTTGACCATTTGATTATCTCATTTATGATACCATTGTTTCCGCATTAGCATTGAATCCAAGCACGAGGTGACCATTTTGGGCGGACTTAACGAGTTTTGTGTCAAATTCTATGGACCCAAAGGAAGTGAGTCTTGAGATGACCTCTAATTCGACGGCATTTCATGTCATTTGTCCGATAGCTTCATATGAAGGCGGGGTTTGGAAAGTGAGAGTCGATTTACCCGAGAAATATCCGTTTAAGTCGCCGTCCATTGGCTTCATGAATAAGATATATCACCCGAACATTGACGAAGTGTTAGTCCAAACCAAGTGTTGTTACCATTGAATATGTCTGAACCATACCTCTAACAGGTCGGGAACAGTATGTCTGGATGTGATAAACCAGGCGTGGACTGCACTTTACGACTTGTCCAATATCTTCGAATCATTTTTACCTCAACTTCTCACTTACCCGAACCCCATCGATCCATTGAACGGCGACGCGGCCGCTATGTATCTGCATAAACCTGAAGAATATAAGCGCAAAGTTCAAGGTCTGTCGATCCCCAACGCCTCTGTGTCCGCCTCTCTAACAGACCCCTCTCTCTCTCTCTCTCACTCACTCTTCCCTTAGAGTACGTGAAGAAGTACGCGACCGAAGATGCGCTCAGAGGTGAAGAGGACGACTCGGACAGCAGTGAGAGCACAATGAGTGACTTCTCCGACGACGAAACGAAGGATATGGAACTCTAACATTAGGCCATCGACTCTCGAGTCGTATCTATTGTCACACACTTTAACGTTATGGCAAATATTGGTTATAATGTTTCGCTCGTTTGGCCTTTAGTTGGATTCAAATCGATATAACAGTTCCGATAACTGTCCGAAAAGCAGATCAAAACAAATCATTATTTTTAACAAACTATTCATTGTTTTTGTTTTCATTGATTAAGTTTTCGAAAGCAGTACTCATCGAAAGTTCATAACTATTACCTTTGAAAGCATTCATTCTGTAAATTATCTTAAAAATTGTCATTAATTGCAAACAAATTTAAAAGATTTAATCAAATCTTTATTTTCTTCAAACCTTTGGGGCTTTTCTCCGATTTACTTCTGAACGGCTTTCCTTTCGGTCTTTCCATTACTATAAACAGACTTTCATTAGAGACACAACTAATTACATACAAAACATAAATTTAATTAATATTATGCCA
Organism: Liebstadia similis; assembly: GCA_034689365.1. Lineage (NCBI taxonomy): Eukaryota > Metazoa > Arthropoda > Arachnida > Sarcoptiformes > Liebstadiidae > Liebstadia > Liebstadia similis. Next base: position 10,881 of record JAQGAJ010001074.1, read on the forward strand.
ATTATTACTATTATTAATCATAATTTTTATTGCGTTGACGTTATATTTAATTAAACTTTTAAATCAATATTCAGGTAATTCTAAAAATATTATAATCCAAACAAATTATCAATTACTTTAGCAAATATTAATCGAGTTTTAATCAGAAATAATTGTATTTAAAATTATTGCCGACATCTCTAAAACTTAAGCCCCTTTTAAAAGAAGATAATTTGAGTTTTAATATTAGAAGATATTTAAAAATTAATAAAATTCATCAATAGATGAGTTATTTT
>JAQGAJ010001075.1:0-11154 GCA_034689365.1 Liebstadia similis
ATGATAAATAAACTTAAGGAAAAAAAAATGATAATCTTTTTTAAGTTCAATGAATCGCTTGAAGATCAAGAATGTCATTATGAAAGGTCAGCTCATTTGAGAGTTACTAATGTTTGTCATAGAATCAAATAGTTTAGTAAATTGTCATTAATTGTGAGATAAGTTGATTCCAAAAATGAAATTTCAGAGTAATTCCAAAACTTGTTTCCAAACCGAAGATATCTTCCTATAAATTAAGTTTCATTATTGACCTAAACCTAAGTTAGAATAGAATTTTTCAGTTTAGCCCTCAATTATAATCTTGTGATGAGTTTTATTCATCGATTTGCAGTTAATTTGTTTGTCGGTGAGTCAATCAATCAGTTGATGACAATTACTTTGAAATATCTGAAACAGATTTGTCATTGTTTGTAATGCTTTTGGGAAAGACATCGACAGCACTGAACGGTAGATGTTCTCAAAGCCAAACATATGATCCCTGTGTTTGTGGTATTCAGACAATCAGATGCGACGGAAATCAATCCTTTGATGTCAAAAGTATTTTCAACAAAATCAGTGAAAGTTTGACTCAAAAGGAGAAAAGTTTTCAATACCTTGTATTGAATAACAGCGATATTCAAACACTCGGGAGAAATGCTTTTTCTGACATTACATTCAGATTCGTTAACATTATTGACGTCCGAAGTCTTGAGACAATAGATTCGATGGCTTTTAATGGAACCGAAAAAACAATAGAAGTCTTTGAGATGATTGGCGACAACCGTCTGAAGAATATGTCTCAACTGTTCGAAGCGATTGCTATTCTTCAGAATGTGATATCGATTACTCTCAATATAGAGAACTTGCGGTCACTTCCGTCCCATTGCTTCCAAACACTTAATAAACTTCAAGAACTGACAATAACTAACTTCCAAATCAATCATTTGTCCGATTATTTCCTTAGTTTTCAATTTAAGTCTCGGATAACTTTGATCTTTGACTTATCCAACAATGATTTGAATGAATTCAGTTTCGAGAGGTATTCCCTCTCCGGAGTGAACCGACCGCTCGAACTCAATCTAAAGGATAATCAGATCTCAATTCTGGAGCCAAACATTTTCCGACCGTTTCTTCAAAACGATGTGAAAAACTCAATCAATTTGTTCGCTAATCCTTTGAATTGTTCCGATTGTCGGATGCAATGGTTGATCGCAGACAAACACAGGTTTGAGTCCAATGTTTTTGGCGCCCGATGTCCGCAATTCGTGTCCATATTCGAGTTGAATGAAACCGATTTCAAACATTGTACCAAATTTTAAATTATAATCAATTTACTTATCAATTAAGGAAATATTTTGTATTAAAATATTTATATAAATTATAATTTAATTCTGGTTTTAGTATAAAATAGTAATGAAAGTGATTTTTCTTCAGAAAAGTTTGATATTATAAATGATTTGCTTATTTGATTGGTTTTATTGAGTCGTTTGTCGTTCATTGGATGTAAATGTGGGTAAAAACTTAATGAATGGGGAAAAACGACTTCTTATGAAACGTTACATAATCTGAGCCACGAGTAAAACATTTGAGAGTTTTTCAAATATCGGTTGACTTACAAAGCGATCGATTACTGGCAGTGAAGACCTTGAAATGAAAAAAATTAATAAATTTTACAATTAATGAAAAGCATTTGATCTCAAACTCTAATTAATGGCAATTATCGGCGATAAAAATCGAGACAAGAAATCGATATCTAATTCGATAAAAACAGGTATTTTAAGACGAATTGCAGTCAAACCTGGATTTTGAAAATGGACTCAATTTATAAATTTTCTTATTATTCAATCATTTATTAGAATATTATTTATATTTCGAGACTTTTTGTTCGGAAAATCTTTGAACTAATTTCGCAATAATTTTCTGACAGAAAAGTTCAATGCATTGGACGACAGTTTTATTTGCAAACAAGTTTTGGCAAAAAAGTAAAACTTATTTTTGAAAACTTTATTTGAATTTAAATGATTTTTCTCTGGGAAGTGAAGACTCAACAGACCTGAGACACACACCTGTGAAGAGACGACACAAACTGGTCGTCAGGATATGAGGAAACAGGGTTTGAGTACGGAATCACTCGAAACTCATTTAGGTTTTAATCAATTTGAAGTAGAAATCAACGAAAGTTTTAAGAAGTAATCAAATACAGAGATTTGAAATCGATTGATGAAAATTGTTTGACGACCTCTTTTACAGCCGGCCAACAGCGCCGGTCTCTCCCTCTGGCCATCCCTGAAGACCAAACTTACTTCACTTACTATTCATTAAAAATCAAAAATCGTTTTCTTCACTGATTTGGAGGCAATAAATGGGATATACTGTATATCGTATGCCGTTTTGAGACATATACTGGTTAGACATGACCTCGATTTAGATATCGGCAAAATCGAAGGTGAAATTGAAGAGTGAAGACAAGAAAATCAATTTCTCCGAAGAAATTTATTATTCATTTAATGTTTTAATACTTTTAACAAATGTTTAGTGCGTTTCAAAAGCGATTCAATTATTGAAATCACTCTTTACTGACAAAACATCAATGATTTAAAACTTAATTTTGATTTAAAACTCTTTTGACTCAAAAGTAGTAAACCTCGAAATGCAGGCGAAGAGTGAGTATTTAAATGCATTTCATTTACCATTTAATTGAGATAATCATTACTTCGAATCTCTTGACAACCAATTGATCCAATTTGTGATCCATAGGTCAGTCCTCTCAGACATCACTACTTCTCTTCGCCATAGTTTTGATACTTATGGTGTCTTCTAAACGACAAGTTCTTTGCGCCGATTGTCCTCCAAAGCAATGGTTCACTCCCTGCAGATGTGCCTCAAACAGGACTATCGTCTGCGAAGGCGACGATGTTTTCGACATTAAGTCAGTCTTCGAAAGACTGAGCATTAATATAGAAGAAGATTCCGATAAGAGATTCAATGAGTTAGTGATGAACAATACGGCCATCACTTCACTCGAAGACAGTTTCACATCGAATATAACATTCAAAAAGATCACTCTTAAGGATGCCCTCAGTCTCAGTAAAATATCGGCCAAAGCCTTCGGCAAAAATAGACAAACCGTCGAAGATTTTGTGATTGAAGGCGAAACACAAGTCGGCGAAGAGAAGAACGCAAATGAGTTGTTCGATGCTCTGAGTTCTTTGGTTAAGGCAAAGAGAATTTGGTTGAACCGAAACAAACTAAAGACAATCCCTTCGGTGAGCTTCGGTAAAGTGGCCGGACTTAATCGGCAACTCATTGACCTCAACTTCAACCGCTTCAGTACAACCAATGGTTATATCAGATCTGTTGGCAATTATGCGTTTTACTACTTAAACAACTTAAGACACTTATATCTCAGTCACCAGAAGATTGATTACATTCCGGCCAACGCTTTCGACTTCAAGAAGCGGTCTAATCAGACGCTTTACATATACCTCGGCAACAATCGGCTAAACAATACCAGTTTCGAGAGGGGAGTCCTTCTCGGATCGAAACGGCCGATCCATTTGGAGTTGTATTGGAACCATCAGTTGAATATCCTCGATGAGAACATATGGTCACCGTTCCTCCAACTCGACAAACGGAATACAATCCGATTGGGGGACAACCCTCTGGCCTGCGATTGCAAGTCCTATTGGATTGTTCGCGACAGACAGAAGTTCAAAGACCAGATCCGGAACGCGAAGTGTAAGGTCGGGCCGAACAAAGTGTTTAGCATTGATTTGATTCCTTTCGAACAATGCAAACCCAAACGGAACGGACGGATCCGAGTCATCACCTAATCGTTATTATCATTCTTAACATACTTACCATACTTTCGATGTCATTCGCGACTCAATACAAATACTTAATCATTGGTCACATTCGGCACCGGAGGACGATCTGAGCCGAGAAGTATCGCCTCAAACCTTATTTTAAATTATTTTTATGAAATTCTAATATGAATTTGAAATCATTAATCGACGAATGAAAAACTCAAATCAAGATAACATCGGACAGAGTTCTGTCAAAAACTAATTTACGATTAACTTTGAAAATTGATTTTTTGAAAACTCATGCATCGATTGCAGAAAACAGTCGTCGAATTTGTAAATCAGGAAAAATATTATTTTAAATGTAAGTAAAGATATTATTTTTGAATTTTAATTAATAAACAAAATAAAACTTTTATTCAATTGATTATACCATTAAGTGTTACAAATTTCTCGATTCGAATAAATTCGAATAATCAGAATAATTTAGTTTATTATGAGTGAGTGTTAAGAGAAATGCTGAGAGAGAAGGACAGAGAGAGGGAAAGACTTTCCTAATGATGAATAAGCGAATTATTCCAAAAAATTAATATTAATATAGAAAACAATTTTTTTTCGTTTTGTTAGACATTCGTGTGTTTTATGTCTTTACAACCATTTCTAACTGTTATATCTGATTGTTTGCGGAATCGCTTTAATTGAGGCAATTAATGAAATTCATTTCAAGTGATTTCAGTTAACGAAAGGACTCGACTCTCGACTCGAATATTTGAATTTATTTCGATATTTGAAAACTCAGTCATTTTATTCTTTGGTTTACTGAAGATTCTTCACTGAAAATACTAAACGCTAAACATTTTTGAAGTGATTTGAAGAAAGTCAATGATTTTAAAATCGAGTTAAACTAAATTTATAGTGTAGTTAACGATTAACTAATTTGACTTCGATTATATGAATTTGATCTAATTCAACAAATCTGGCAGATTTGGCGACTTTGCTTGATTAAAATCAAAAGGTTTGCGATCTATTATTATTTTATAATCATTTGAATTTTGCTTAAAACCAATCGACTATAAGAGAACTACAAAATAACAGTTCAGTTCATTTCAATTAATTCTAAATTTATTTTTTCAAATTATTATTAATAACCCTTTGATTAAAGGGTGGGTCAGATCGTAAACCATTCTTCAATTCCTAGTTTTGATTTTTCTTGAATTATAAAATCAATTTGACTTAAATAAGAAAAATGACGATCGAAACCAATGGAACGGAAATCAGTGAAAAGCAAACGGACACTCATTCGGACGTAGAAGACAATGACCACAAGAAGTCGAAGACCAACTCCGATGAAAAGCATGTCAGTAAAGAGCCGAAAGAGATCGCTTGGGTCCGAAGTGAGCCGATGTCTCTCTGCCAGCTCTTCCTTCAGACCGAGTCTGCCTATGCCTGTGTCGACCAATTCGGTTCGATCGGAATGACTGAATTCCGTGACCTCAATCCAGAGATCAACGCATTTCAGAGAAAGTTTGTCAATGAGTTGAGGCGTTGCGACGAAATGGAGAGACAGATAGGTATTTGTCTTTCAATACTTTTGCAATTCTTCGAGTTTTGTATATAATCTCGATTTGAAATTTAATCAGAATTTATCAAAACTTTTATATCGTATTAAATTCTAAACATTTTTCATCATATTTATGACATAAGTCGACCTAAAATAACAAAAATGAATCCATTAATAATGGAAAGCGAATCCCAATAATCCCTAGACTTTTATCTCCAAATATATGAGTTAAAGCCTCGAATTTCTATATTCAGTAATACATCCCTTGTTTTAAATTTTTAAACATTATTTAAAATTCTGGGGATTTATGAAAATTTGCTAAAAAGAAGTTTTGAATTCAATTTAAGATCGCTTTTCAACCATTTCTTAAACAATACTTATCTCAAACATAATTGAGAAAAACTCCCAAACAATAAAAAAATATCTATATTTGTGTAATAAAATCCAAATTCCCATTGAGTTGTAATTTAATTGCATTCAAATCTAATGACTGCTCAAACCATAGCATTCTTCGAGAATGAAATATCCAAAGACGATATGCCGGTCCTCGACAATGACGGAGAACAGGAGACGCCGTCGCCTCGGGATATGACTAATTTAGAAGTAGATCATACAAAATGATAGAAACAAATACAATCAAAGTAACCAAACATTTATTTTAGGCTCAATTCACTAAAATCGAGTCAGACTTGAAGGAAGTCAATAGCACTGCGTCTGAACTGAAGAAGAATTTCTTGGAATTCACTGAACTCAGATATATCCTTAAAAAGACGGGACAATTCTTCGAAGCGGCTCAGGTATGGTAACTAAGATATATCTGGAGAGACAAATGAAAACACTGGACATTCAGGAACACGGGCCCACTCGCAAAGAGATCAGAAGAGTCTCGATTGTCGACCCGAGACTTATGAGACGGTTCTCGAGTCAAATCGATTCTCCCATCGAACTGAACATACCTTTAGATCCGGTCACTGATATCAAGTAAATCGAAATTTGTTTTCAATTCAAATTAAGTTCATATAACTCAAAAGTTTCATCGCGGGCACAATTTTGCGACAGAAGTTCATGGCCTTCGAGCAGATGTTATGGCGAGTTTGTCGCGGAAACGTCTTCATGCGTCAGGTGGACATCGAAGAGAGACTCGAAGACCCGAAGACCGGCGAAATGCAGACCAAATGCATTTTCATAATTGTATTCCAAGGCGACGCTCTTAAGGCAAAGTGCAAAAAGATTTGTGAGGGGTATGTGAAACGTATTCTTCATGACTCAAACCATTTGATCATAGATTTCATACCACACTCTATCCCTGTCCGGAGCGTCCGAACGAACGGAATGATATGCACGCGGGTGTCGTCAACCGGTTGGAGGACTTGCAGGTCGTTATGAAGGGAACGGATGAACACCGGAGTAGAATATTGGTCGCGGTCGCTAAGAATCTGTTCAAATGGAAGGTTATGGTCAGGAAAATGAAGTCGATTTACGATACAATGAATAAATTCAATTTCGATATCACATCCAAATGTCTGATCGCCGAGTGTTGGATTCCAACAATTTATATCCCGGCCATTCAGGAGGCGCTCGTCAAAGGACAGAAGAAATCGCAAACCGCTATTCCATCAGTACTGACCCGAATGATGACCAATGAGACGCCGCCGACACTCAATATCACAAATAAAGTAAAATAATCTTTGATAGTAAGGCTTTGTTAAATGACTTAATGACAATTTATTGGCCAACAGTTCACTCGAGGTTTTCAGAACATAGTGGACGCGTATGGAGTGAGCAATTACGGAGAGGTCAACCCCATGCCATACACTGTCATCACTTTCCCGTTCCTCTTCGCTGTGATGTTCGGCGACGCCGGACACGGATTTATAATGTTTTTGTTCGCTCTTTGGATGGTTCTTAAGGAGAAATCACTTGAGAAGAAGAACTGGGGAGAGATATGGACGACATTCTTCAACGGTCGATACATAATACTACTGATGGGTCTCTTCTCAGTCTATTCCGGATTCATATACAACGACTGCTTCTCTAAGTCTATGAATATATTCGGATCTGAGTTCAGAGCACCAGAACCTCGGCTATGGATCGACGGAAAGTTACAGAACTGTGATGTCGGGGACGACGGCTGTGTCTACGAAGCTCTTCTCACTCTCGACCCTCAAAACGATACCTATGCCAAAGATGCCTATCCTTTCGGAATGGATCCGGTATTGACATCTTGTATATAAGCTTTTGATTGATTACCATTTGATACCTTCAGATATGGCAGGTTTCGGTCAATAAGATCCTATTCCTCAATACATACAAAATGAAGACATCAGTCGTTTTAGGTGTCTTACAGATGCTGTTCGGAGTATTCCTCAGTATTTTCAATCACATGTGAGATATCTTTTGTGAAAAATAATTGACATTTCGTTTTGACATTCAGACACTTCAAGCGATGGATTAACATATTGTGCGAATTCTTACCTCAGGTGCTGTTCCTGATGTGTATCTTCGGTTATATGGATTTCTTGATATTCTTCAAATGGTTTAAATATAAGTCTGAAGGCTCGAACTGCGCGCCCAGTATATTGATTACCTTGATCAATATGTTCCTTCAGAAGGCGCCCAAAGAGACTGATCCATGTTATCTGAAGGATCCGATATATAGCGTTCAGTCGACGGTAGAGTTGGTCCTCTTATTAGTGGCTTTGCTTTGCATTCCGTGGATGCTTCTGATTAAGCCATTCTATCTCCGGTCCATACACAAGAAGTGAGTGACCTTTCCGTGCCTTCAGTTTGCAATCCCTTCCTATCTCTTCCAATCACTCGATTCATTCAACTGATTCATTCAATTACTGTTCGATAGGAAAACTATGTATCGAATGAATGCCAATGAAATAGAAATGAGTGATCACAACAAAAGGGAATCTAATGTCGAGATAAATGAAGTCAGAGTTAATTTTGATATCGACAACACGAAGGAATCTAATGATGGAAAGCCTAATGGCAGCGGACAGTCGGGTGGGCCAGAATCGTCAGGTGGAGGTCATGGCGGTCACGGGAACGGAGAGTTTGACTTCGGTGACACTTTCATACATCAGGCCATCCATACGATTGAGTACTGTTTGGGGTCGATATCACATACGGCTAGTTATCTACGGCTATGGGCTCTGAGTTTAGCGCATTCAGAGCTGAGTGAAGTGCTTTGGAATATGGTCTTCATTAATGGCTTTATGCGTAAGCGATCACCACTTCTTCCTTCACTTCTTTGTTCACATTCTTCCGATGCTTTTCTTCTTTGCTAACACACAAACAAATCATTGCTTAACACGAAATACCATTTATTGACATATTTTTATGGCTTTTCTCAACAACTTTTCGGTTATTTCGTGCGTTCACTCAATAAATAAATTATCGATTTTTACTCAAAATATATCAAAAGATTTTATATATTCCTAACTTATAATGAGTTAATTAATTGTCGAATAATTGAATTGAATTTTAATAATTAATCCAATGTTTGATTCTCTTAGAGATACATTCGGGTCCACCCTTTGACACGATGAACATAGTGACCGGAGTCGTTATGTTCGTCATATTCGCCGCGTGGGCCGTACTCACAGTCGCTATTCTTCTTCTAATGGAAGGGTTGTCCGCATTTCTTCACGCATTGCGTCTTCATTGGTAAGCAATCAATTCTCGTGATAGCAATTTGATTGGTTGTTCTCATATTCTTGTCGCGAATTCCATAGAAATTCTTCAAATATTATTGAGATTCTTATAAATAATTATGAATTTGTATTTTAGGGTTGAATTTCAATCGAAGTTCTATGAGGGCGCCGGATATGCGTTCCAACCCTTCGCCTATAAGGAAATCATCTCTCAGATGACTAGACCGAGCGACTGATCACTGATCAGTCTTAGGCAAGGGATCACTTGTGGCTTATATTAGACAATTAATATCTAATCGGAAGACATTTGTATTCAGAATTGTTTCATTGAATAAATTATTTGATGTAAATGTAGTGTAAATTAATTACATCGTTGACGACAAACACTATCTCACAGTTTCAGAAGTCGAGACCTTTTCGTTCCTCAAGTCTGCCATCAATTCGTTGACGACTATTGACTCATAAAATAAAATATTTTCACTTTTGTTTGCCTTCAATCCTAACGAGCAATGAATCGGATTTGTCGTTATTCCGGACCCACTCAGGCATTAAATTAAAGGAATTTATTTAATTAGTTTCCATTTGTTTGAATCCAAATATTATATTTTGTTTCATTTGACTAAATCTTCGCAATAAATGAGATTGTCTTCAGTCAAATACGTTTGAATTGTTTGACTTTGTCTTTACATATAAGCCGAATGTTAATCAGTTTTAATTAAAATACTAATTAAACACAAAAGTAATTAATCTTCAGATTCTTTGCTGAAATAATTATAATCGAATCGATAGTTTTGAGGACTCACTCGACTCGATCGCAGATAATAACTCAAAATTATTGGACATTAATAACGATTTATATCTAAAAATAATAAAAATAACGACGAAATAGAATTAAATTATGATTTTTCTCTTAAATGTCTTTAAAACTTAAGTATATTTCACTTATTTTTGTTTATTTTTGAAGCGTTTCGAAAGATATTTGATGTTTTATTTTTGTTCAGTTATCAGAAGAAATATTAAGTTTTTATTTACTGAAAAGACATGGGATTAGAGTCGAGTGAAGTGTGAGCACAGGCTCTGGACTTCTAAGTCGGTTCTGATTGTTGAAAACTCAATTTAAGCGAAAGAAAAATCAAATTCAATATAGAATTTGTATCCATTCGGACAAATATATTGGTTCTCAAAGTAAAGACTTATTCTTTACAACAAAATTGATTAAAAATAGTCTTTTGTTCACTACTTTTTGGAGAGCTCTACAAATCACTTACTTTTATATTGAGTTTGAAAATACTTTTTAGTTATCCTTTTCTTCTCAAGTTTTTCTTCTCTTCCAAGACTTGATATTCAATACTTGAGACAATATTTCAGTCATTTATTGATTTTTATTCAAAAGACTATCAGAGATATAATAAAAAGAGTTCATTGAAAACATTAAACCATTTTTCAAAGCTATTAATCAAATTTTTATTGTCGTAAAACACAAGAATTGATACTCTCTTTGAGCACAAGTAGTGAACTATGCTTTCGGTCATTATTTTATTTATCGATCAATTGTCTAATAATTTTCAATCATTACTCTTCACGACTGGCTATCGATTTGACACTTGAGTGGTATCTCATATGCGATTACATCACTGATGTCTTCATTATAGTAGTCGTAAATTTCGATAAACGCCTTGTTTTTGTCGAAAACTTCATGCTTTTGAACCACTGGTACAGTAAAACATTGGTTTCGGTGACTTTCATCGAACGGATGAAGAAATAGCATCACTTCTGAACCTCTTTTCTTGTATTTGACAATCACTTCGGAATCATTCATCTGATCGATGGTAAGAATAATTGAGTGAAAGTATAGTTAAGTAAGTTTAGGTTAAGTCGATTGTAGTCGTAATCAAATGAATGACAATCTATTTTGACGTTATATAAGATATAATAGCAATGCCTTTGGATTTCAATATCAATAATAAATAAATTCTTTGAACTGAATAAACAAATTCTATTCTATTCTTCAATTCTTGTTTAAATCATGAGATCTTTCTTTTGAAGCCAATAATAGACAATTCTATTGAACAATATTAAGGTCAGGGATGCGCAAGCTCAGCCGAGCCAGGGGGGGGGGTATAGGGTAGGATAAAATGGCGGATTTTCC
>JAQGAJ010001076.1:0-11149 GCA_034689365.1 Liebstadia similis
CTCTGGATAACCTCATGATAATTAGGGATAATATCTTGAGGATAATTAATAAAATCAATTCAATAGAATGCAAAACATATTTTATAATTGACGAGATTAGTTAGATTCTCACTGAAAGACTGCAATCATCATTAGATTTATTTTAATGAACTCGAACAAAATAATTTAATCATTATAGATGAGTATAAGAGTCCTATAATCAGATTCAACAATAGTTTAGTAAAAAAAAGACTAAATCAAAGGACTTTGCAATATATAAATGACATAAGTTTTGATTTCGGATCAATTCAAATGATGTCAACCAAGTTTAGCATTGAATGAGATCCCGATTTCATTCAGAATCTTAACGATTTAAGTCTTAAGCTATGACTAGAATTCACTGGATTCAGTTCTGGAAGTCCGGTCAAAGAGGTAGCTTTTATGCACAAAGTGGTCGTCGATGCGAACGAGATTGGAGCCGAGTTAGGAACCAGTGGCCATGAGAGCCGATCGACCGTTCAGTTTGATAATTGAAGACTTGAGAACCGATACTCAATGAATACATTTTTATTCATCGGAAAAAATTGCTTTGACTTGAATTGGCTTTCATTGTGAAGGTTATCTAAAACGATGAAACATTTCCCTCAATTCAATTGATTTGTTTGTAAAAAGATTTGATCCCATGTCTAACGACACTTCTCAATGAATATCTCGCTAATGATTTCGAACACTATTATAGAGAATGATTAACAATTGAGACCATATATGACACTAACAGTCACTGAAAATATATATTTATTTGGATTTTTGCGTTCAATATCACCAATTGATCCAATTGTCTCAAATCTCAAACATGGGTTTTCTTTTTACTCTATCAAAAGTGTTGATTCCAATGGCTTTGGTCATCAACATTGGTCTTTGGGTCACTTTGACAGCTCTGATCACTCATCACATCGACTGGAATAACAAGGACTCGATGCGGGAACTTGTTTATAGTCTTGAGGCCAATCAGTTGGCGGAGCACCAGAGGGACCAACTAATTAGTAATGCGGTCGGAATGGAAGTTCTTCACCTATTGGTTCATGTCTTGCCCTTCTTCGGTATAATGATCGGCATTTGGTGCCACCATTTCTATACCATTCATACGATGGCCTCGTTTTCTCTGATATCTCTCGTTTACGATGACTTCGATGTCGTCAATCGATGGACAGAGTTGTGGCACTCGGGCGACAGAATGGCTCAGAATTGCATTTACATCTTGAGTCACATCTTTCACATATTCTGTGTCTTTGGGTCGCTATTGTTTGCATTCTTCGTGGGAAAGAACGAACGAAAGAACTAAGATTAACACTTAAATGTCTAATCATCTGAGAAATTATCGCATATTTTTATTTTTGCTTCACATTTAAAGTTCTTAATGTAATTCTTTATGTTTTCACTCAATTATGACATCGACTTAATTGAATGATTAAAAAGATTTCGATGATATGATTGTATTGTTTGTACACTAAATGATGTAAATGCTTATCAGAGTCTGTAATAGATTGATATATAAGAATACTTAAATACTAAATCAATAAATTTAAACATTTTGTTGAGTAATACCACAAAAATTATTTCACAAGAAAAAGCTCGATCACGAGTACCGGTCGGTACGACTCGGCAACGGTTGTCCTGAAAGACAATTAAGGATTTCTGAGTCAAACTGAGGTATAAAGTAAAAGAAGGGAAGAGCCGAAAGTGAATGACTAAAAATGGCCAGAATTTCACCCGAAAGGGAAGTAACGACAGTCCCAAGAAGACGTTTCTACGTGAAGCCGATTGGTCTGCACGACGAGGACTGGAATCGTATGGTTTGGGCCACTTTCAAACCATTTGCGTTGATATTCGCATCGACGACAATAATGTTATTGATGGCGAATCTCATTCTCTATCAGCAAAAGTGGTTCAATGGCTACTCTCCCGAAGAATGCATAAAATTCAGAACTTGTCTAAAGAAAAAGAATAGTTCCGAAGCATTAGAAATATTGGTTCCAATGTTGCGAAACAATAGTTTGGGTTCAGTGGTTCATCACTTCTTAGTGGTCAGTGTCTTGTGTTCGACGACCATTGCGGGCAATGTTCTCAACGATTTCAGTCTAATCTATTACCCGACGTACGCGTTGTCCGCGGTCTGGACTCACGAACATTACCACAACTTTCGAATAATCCTCGACTCGACAGCCATTCTCTACAATTTGGCGCATTTGACACATCTCTTGGTCGTCATCACTGGATTCGCATTCGCGGCCACTGTTATCGACAAGAAATACAGAAAAGTCTCAAATGAAATGGTCATAACTGAGACCAAGATATATAACACGACTCCTTCACTGCCCGTCCCTGACTGAGCGCCACTCGAGATGTGATTAATTTGTTTTAATGCCAATTAATTAAACATTATTTACTAATTTAAATAAATATAACTTTCATTTGTCGATAAATAATAAACAAAATTATAAAAAATGGTTTCCATATCGCAGTCAACCGAAGGGAACCGTTTCGACAAATGGGCGCATTTTCATCGTATTCGGTACATATGTCCGCCACTTCTTCTTTGAAGTACTTATCTGTGGGTAAACTCGAGTACATCTTTGCCACAAGAGGTCCACACTCTTTGATGTTGAGGGCGGCCTCTGTGACGCACTTGCGGGCCGACCACACCCCGCAACAAGTGGCCCGTCTCACAGACTCGGTTCGGATGTCATTGTTATGCCTCCGAATAGTGTCTTTCACTAAATCCCGATATCTGTCTTCACAGTTATGCCGAAGTGGAGCCAATTGTTGATCACATTTGGGATCCATATGTGACAGATCTACTTCACCGAGTTCTATACGAGGTATGTATTGGGTGTAACCATTGGTACGGATGATCATCATATGAAGTACTATCACACAGATTGCCGTTCGAGTGATTGCGGCACTTCTTTGGCTGAAGACAAGACCACTCATTGATGACTTTGATCACTGAATTTAAACTCAATTCGGAATTCAATTATTGTTGTTTTGGTTGAATATGTTTTGATTTAAATCCATTTAAATCAATAAATGCTCGAAAATAATGTCATAAAACATAAGAATTCTTATCAAATGTTTATTTAATAAACGGTTTCGACGGATAACTGATATCGAAGTCAAACCAAAACTTAATTATCGATACATTAATTGTGAGTTAGTATCAGATTCTTGTGGTTATAGTTCATTAAATTAATATCTTTCGTGTTTTCGTTGAGAAAACAACTTTCATTTAATATAAAACAAGAACAAAACGAGACACGAATCCAAAGATTAGCGGCTTTTGCGCCAAATTATGTTTCATTCGGTTTTAATTTTGAAATAATTTTTCTCAAAATAAATGAGAGTTAAGACACTCAAGGCTTTGGTTAACTCCTTCTGAGGCCACGGATTTAGCATTTTGTTCAAAATTAATATTTGTTTCACTTTTAATCAGTCGAATCATTATTTATAAATAGTTAATCGAATAAACGCTAATTAGGAGAACACTTGCGATCACTTATCGGCCAAAAGGTCTCACAAAAGACTACTTTCCTTTGATTTCCTGATTCCCGAATCATATGTTCGCCTATTTTTATCACTTCTTTTCATATATATGTCTCTCATTCTCTCATCTAAACAAACAAAGTATCAGAGAATTGACTGAAATTATTCTTTTAGATGCATTGAAATGTCACTCAACCGATAAGTCTGTTCACAACTGTGTATATGTCATCAAATCTTCGCTTTCCTTCGCTTTCACTTCAGACAAATCTAAAGAATCGGTTCAACACTTCCAGGATATTGAGAACAGACCAGAAATCAGCATAACTTTAGATTTAAATTATAGCGCATGTATTGTATGTATTGTATTGACTCTAAAATGAAATACCCGTCAAAACCCAGTTTAACAAATTGGATGCGATCGGCATATCGTGGGAACAGTTATACAAACCCTTAATTGAATTAATGCCAATTGTGATCATTTCCTAACACTTAAACCATTAAAACATTTGTGTCTCTCGTCTACCAATTCGTTGTAAATCATTGAATATTAACTAAATTTTAACCCATTATGTCGTTTAGTGACTCATTCGCTTTGTAAAAATGCATTTCACAGAATATTCCGACAAATTATAAGCGACACAAATCAGTAAAACGTTAGTTATTTGACAGAAAGTCAAAGATATCTCATATTATTCTTTTAGATGTTTGAAAACCATTATATAGTTTACAAGACTTTCGTTGGATTTTAAAAATATACTAAAAAACTTGAATAAATATTACAATCATTTGTTTGTTTTTCTATCAATTGACGAATAATTTATTGAATTTCGTTATAAATAATGGATTTCAATACAAAAGTTTGCGCAAAGATTTAACCGATTGGTGGCAATCATGAGATGATATCATATATAAAGTCATTTAAATTCAATTGAAGTTCAATCGCATCGAAGGCATTGAACCTATTATTAAACGAGAATAGGTTTCGACTTATTTCGAGTTAACTCAAAGATTTAATTCCTGAGAGAAGGGCCTCAACCGAGACATTGAATGCGACCGAAAGGTGTTTGGTTAGTGGTATAAGACCTGGTCTTCCTTTTCATGTCAGATCACTATTGAAAATGAGATACAAAGTCGAAGATTCACTGAACACATGATAATAAAAGTCTAATCTTAGTTCAAATTTGTCGATCAAACTCGTGGTCTTTTCATAAGCCCATTGAAGATCATTTGATCCAAGAATGTAATTATTTAATTGATTGCTCGCATGAAAAATAAGTCACAAGTCTTAGAAAATTATGACATCAGAAGAATCGGGAGATCAGTGTTTGATGTCATACGAAAAGATAAAAATAATTTTCTCATAAACTGTCATTAATTTTGGTATAATTCGTGCAAATTTTCAATAAATGAGTGAAACATTTGCGAATTGCATGCAATTATTGTTATTATTAATAGAAATAATGACAAAAACTAATTACTAAATATTAATATTTGTCTAAAATTAAAGCAAATTTAGATAATTCATGAAATTATTGATTGTTTTGTGAAATAGATATAAGAAAATACAAAACATTCAAACATTTCATTGTGTTTTGAGTTCATCTAAACTCGACTTCAGTGACTTCAGTGCCGATTCTCTCTCTTCAGCCGACAATGAATGACAACGTCTTTAAACTGGTTTTGATCGCCGTTTGCTTAGACCTGATCTCTTGCAATACCGACAGCGACTCTGAGACCTTACCATCGCTATCATCGATGAGCCACAACTCTTTCCAAAAGCCGGCGCGAAAGCCGCCCCGTTTTGGCAAAAGAGCTCTTTTCCTGACGCTGTCTCCCAATACCAGAACGACGGCCGACGACAACATTCTGACGAAAATTCTCGACCACATCGACGAAAGAAGAAGAGCTTCGGAATGGTCTCTAAGACCCAATTATGATAGCCCTTATCGTTGGTATGTCGAAGACAACAAGTGATGAATCCATTCATGGATTTAGTCTTTCATTTGGATCTTATCATTCATTTCGATGTTTAGACGTCTTAAGCATTCAATGCATTCAACGTTTAAATTGAAATATCAATTCAGATAAATAGCAAAACCTATTATTATTATTGATTTAGAATCATCAAAATCGATGAGTGAGTTCATTCTAAACCGATTCTAAAGGAGTCGGATATTAAAAACAATAATACATTCATTAATTGGTTATTTATTTTAAGGATTGACTCTTAAATTGATTTAATATCAAAAGCAATCAATTCTTAGCAAAGAATAAAGAATATAACGAATAAATTCTTTGAAATTATAGGTTTGTCAGCACTGGTAGAGCCGTTTTGTTAGTCGTTCCGCACCGAAAATCGAGACCGAGAGCAATGAGGTTTAGTTACGGTCACTCCCATCAGTCCCATCACAGTCTTTCCCAACATTCCTCGTCTTTAAGACTACTATTGGCTTATTTTAAGGACCGACTAATTGTATGACACTATTGTTCTTCGTTACCCGTTATTAAGGACTGAACAATAATTACCTTCAAATTGCAAAATATTATCGCAAAAGACAAGTGGTTTCGGTCTTTCCGTCGCTTCTGTTTTTGTAATTCAATTACTTATGTAATAAAATTGTTTTTTACATTTGAAAATAAAATCCATTTAACAGTTTAAAGAGATTTCAAACTCAAATTAATAACAATACCAATGGAGAGAATTATTTAACTTTCAGATCGACTTTCTATAGGTTTGAAATCACGACTAATCATTAATTTCTTTGATTCCAAATAACTCGCGAATAATATTCAATAGGTTTTTGACTTTCGAAGAATGGATAACAAAGAGGAGAGAGAGGGAGAGTCAGAGTCAGAGGGAGAGGGAGAGGAGAGAGAACTTAGGAAACAAGACTATCAGAGATAGAATTCATCGAAATATTGTCGATTTGGTGCTCGAATTCGCAATCAATGATCGCGTTTATGATTATAGTTCTTGATCTCAAAGGTAGTTACCATTTAATATCCAATGTTTTTCTACAATACTTTCATTATAATTATTATTGCAATAAATTCATAATAAACTGAAATGTGTTTTGAAGTCTGAAAATGATTTCATTCAATAATTATATTTCATTTTCGACCCAAAGTTTTTGTTCTTTTGTTGTTTTGAATAATTCATTGCTTTTGATTTGTTATTGATTTTATTTTAATGACCAGAATATGCATTCCATTTGAATACCGAGTGTTTGCATAAAATTATTTTTAATGATTCCGTTTTCAAACCCCAAATCATCCGAAACTCTGTCTGACTGTCAGTCAGTCTCCGGCTATCGGTCTGAGAGCCCGAACTCCTGAGGGGTAGTCATCTGAACCACTACTGGGTGTGAGATATCCGCTAATATTACTCAAACTTATTATTCATCTCAATCTGAATTCGAGTTAATTCGGATAATGGGAACAATTTGTGCCCACACGGGAATCGTTGAGATCACGACCACCATTGCTAACAATCCCTACGACTAGTTCTCATTGAATTACAAACGAATAAATCACTTCAAATAAGTTTTGATTAAGAGATAAATTTTTGTGACACTCAGACCGATCCAAATCTAGACTAAAACCCCGAGAATTGTGTTTGAAATACAAAGTTTTGGGAAAATATTTAATTTTATAATTATGTCGTCCAAAGAAGAGTTGATCGTTGAGTTCATTAACACAAATCTCAGATAAATAAGACTTTGAATAACATAAAAGACAACAAATTATCTGTAATTTATAGAGAGATATCAACCCTTTTGTCTTATATTCCGGGTTTGAATGCAATTCCCATATAATCTATTCATTCGTTTCCTAATGAAACGAATCTACAAATAAGAAAAATTGTTTTTTGTTTGACTTCTTTCTCATTACTTAGATCTTTAAGATCGACGATTGAATACAGAATAGGATTGTGAAGTACTTAGCGATCCAACCGGTGCTCAACCAGTGCTCAACCAGTGCTCAACCCGTGCCATAAGTCATGAAACCTTTCTGACAGTCATGTTTGTAACCGATTAGTCCCGAGTTCGCAAAAATCTCGATAATTATTAGGAAGTGTTTGTTGATATTTAGAAAATGAGTCTCATTTGGGTTCATATGAATGCAATGAGCACTGACTTAATCATAAACTAAGCAAAAAATAAATTGAAATTAAGGTAAATGTCATTACTATTCATGGGTCCAGAGATAAGATCATTATATGATATCAATCAATAAAATAATTAAATTTCAAATAACTTTTTCTTCGCTTAATTTTGGCTTAAATTAATTGAACTTATATTAAAATAAAACGATAAATAATTTGAGTGACGAGGAAAACGAGAATCAAAAACATGATGATTACGATGAAGTCGTGGTCTTTCCCTGAATATCAAACCAAACATTTCATGGATTTAATGGCGAACACAAATAAAATAAATTCCAAATCATTTTAATTGATATTTGAAGTGAAAATCGAAATGAATTTTGTGGAACGGAATGGTATTTAACATCAATACAACAATAATCTCGGTCTCAAACATGTGTCCGAACATCGTTTACCATTCCATTAGGACTTATTCTTATACATTAGACTCAACTGAAACACAATTCGTAATAACAGAGTCATTAAAAGTCGTCTAACTTTTGATTCTCAATGTTTGCTAAAGTGTTTGATCTAAAGAACCGAATGTCAGCCGAAGAATGATTTGTTTAAATGGAAGCAAAAAATTAAATGCTTTACAAATGGATTGAAAAACGTTTTTTCATTTTCCAGTCATTTACGGAATGTTTATTGAATTTGAAAACTCTTTTCTTGCATTGAAAAACATTTTCGAATCATTTGAGTTATAAATAATAATTTATTTTGAATTTGAATATCTGTTGAATACATACAAAAGCGATTTGAATCTGATTTGAAGGCTATTCAGAGATAAAACATTATTTACAAAACTATTCCTTAAAATAGTTGACATAAAAATTGATTTTACTTTTGAATCATTAATAGAAAGGTATTTAAAAGATGTTATATAACGGTCTGATAGAAGTGGAGATAGAATAACGAGTTAAGTCTGTTTATAGTTAACTATAATTTTATAATTATTTTGAATTTAAAAGCATTTAAATCCAATTATATTAATGGCATTGAAGTTTGATTTGGTTGGCATTGGACGACAAACACTTCGTTGAATTGGATTTCTTCGCAATTTTCGCTAATTTTAGATTTATTTTTAGTTTAATTTAATGTATGTTTTCTCAGGAATTCAATGAAGTAATGAAATAATTATTAAAATCATTAAAATTGTCGAACTATTTGTGAGTTTGAAGGATGAGCTCAATTGACTTTGAATGCTCTGAAGAGTCTTTTCGCTGCATTCCGACAGTTTTGGTTCCTGTGGTCACAAATATTAACGTTAATTCATATTTAATTACTGTAATTTAGGTAATATAGGAGAATAGGGGGAAATTCTCATTCACAATGAGAAAAAAGATGAAAAAATTTAGATAAAAACAAATGAATCTGAAATCATGCGAATAAAGAGATGAAGGAAATGAAGGAAATAATCAAATGAATTGATTGAAAGCCTTTGAGAGTTTGAAATGAGCGGAGAGTAAAGTGTTGTAAATAAAAGACAAATCCCTTACGTGATTGCTATGATAGGCATCGCACAGGTATTGCATGAGGTTTGCCAGCGATCGGCTCTGAATCTCTTCGGTATGTGAGCCGTCAATCAGAACCCATGGTATGAATTTGTGCTGAGGCTCCAAATCAAAAGTCCGGTGTGAATACGCGACCAATAGATTGTCTGATTTCGATCCTTCAATACAGTCTTTGATTTGAGTCCAGTTCAGGGATAGACGTTCGGAGCACTGGAACGGATACCAAATACTAATCAATAGGTTTTCGGTCACGAATTATAGTTATCATAAGTTAGAACTATTTATTAGTTGCTATGAATTAGTCTTAATATCATATCAATTGTGAAAATATCGCGTTCGAAGACATTGACCCCAATAATGACATCCACTCAACAATTTTCCTCTGATCTAAAATATAAGACATTTTTAACATTTTTCTGAAGGTTTTGGGAAAAATTTGACTTAAATTGAGTCAAAGAGACCTTAAATTGAAAATTAAACGAAACTTTTATCGAAATTCAATTGAGAGAGACTTTGACACCAATACAGAAGTGTTTGATTCAGTTTAGGGACAAAAAATGTCATTAATTTCAGTATAAATTAATTGCATTGAAATATATTGAAATCAGAGATCATTTTCGGCAATAATTACTTAAATATGTAATTAATAAACAATATTATTAAAACTAAACGTTTAGTCAACCCTACGATCGGAACCTAACTATTAATTTAATAATAAAATAATCGGAAAATTATTCAAACGATTGCCAAACAAAACATCAAAAGCAAAGAAAACCGAATACTTATCGTTCGGATCCCCCGAACGGATCAAGAATTACAAGTTTTTAAAAAGAATTAGTTCTTAATTATTAGTTAATAATTATTCTTAAGTTTAATGATATGCGAATAAATTTAGTGAACAAATGTTGAGACCCGAGAGCCGTCCCAACAGTCCCTCAAAAGCCTACAAACCTTTGAGTTTTGACTCCTAAACAAAAAACAATTTATTTTTGGATAAACTGTTGTTAACAATAATAAAGAAACGATTATCCAAACAAATAACAAACAATTATGAACGCGATCATCGTTTTGGGAGTCACTCCTTGACAGTCGTCGGACAGCCTCTAACCTAAGGACCGGTATGTATGGGATGTCTGCCCCGTCTCGAGACATGTGCCCAAAAAGGAAGCCATAAAACGAAAGTTTTGTCGATCTCTTAACTGATCTCTGGCTCAATTTTCTGCTTCCATTAACTTTAAAACTCATAATAAACAACAAAAAATTACTTTTTATGAAAGTTTCAAAAAGAAAATTAAGAAAGCAATGACTGCAATGACTTTGAGGGAACTGGAGTTAGCTCTGGATGTGAGCGATGAGACCAACGATAGAACCCATCGTCTCATTACTACTTCCCACTCATTCTTTTCTCCCAAACGTTAACGAAATTCTATTTTGCTTTCAAAGCTTAAGCAAAATATTTTTAGCGAAACAAAAGTTGATTTTGAAATTCATAACAACAACAGAACAGAAGAGAAGGGCATAACAACAGAGCCATGGGATAGGTATTAGATATTGTGGTGCACTTCGATCTAAGGGTCAGCACATCGCGAGATACTCACGATTTTTATGGCTCGGAACCAAATTATAGTCCCTTTACTTGCCTTTACATAACATTTTAAAACGATTCTTCCCTTTAATAAAATTACTACTTGTTTAACAAAAATTAGTTAAACTCAAACTTTTATGAACTAAGTTAAGCACAAGTCGAGCATTTTTGGTATCACTAAGAGCGAGATCATCTCATTCGATACCTTTCGTATCCTTAATTATATCGCGATATTAATTCATTTATAGCTTTCAAACGACTCTAAGGCTCGAACTCTTCACGAAAGAGATGTAAGAAAAAGAATAATTGCTCTCAAAATGTGGTTTCATTTTAATGGCATTCTTCCTGAGAGGAGAGGGAAGGGGAGAGAGAGAGAGAGAGAGAGAG
>JAQGAJ010001077.1:0-11142 GCA_034689365.1 Liebstadia similis
AATACCAAATTAATTGAAATTCTTATCGAAATTATTCTCAAATCTACGAATCAATTATAATAAGAATTCGAAATTTTAATCAATTTTCAGTTTAGATTCTCAGAAGTCAATTGTAAAATGTCAATCATAATGAGATATCGAAGACAGTAGTTCTAGGAATTACGTGATAGAAAGCAATTTAAACTTAATTTAAAACTCAAATAAAATTCTCGTGTTTTATCGATTTTATAGAATTTTCCACAAAATTATGCAATTTATTAGGTTTTTATCATAAGATCACAATAATATTCTATATTATATATTCCATAATTGAATCGGTAAATCGTAATTATTCTTTCGGTAAACAATATAATAAAACCTTTAAAGGAGAAGCCAATACTGTTCGTAGACTTTGTCAAATCTAGTGATCGACAATTTATTTGTCATATTCACAGGTATTCTAAATATTACTAAATGATAATATATTATATCGAGGGAATTGAAAGGAATGATGATATTGGTAAAAGTGAATCGAACCTTTGATTTTCATTGAATTTGATTATTAATGATAACGTTTAATTTTTGAAAATCCACTAACAAAATGTTCTGAATGTGCAGTTTGTGTTACACACTATAAAAATGATTAATTTTGAACAAAGTTTTCAAAAAACATCCAAATTATCGAATCGAAACTATCTCTTGGCTCGTGTTTCCCAACCATAATCAATAAGACATCAGTCCTCTCGAAGTTTTATCTCAATGATAAACCAATACATTTCTTGATATTGCTTTTTATGTCATTTAATTTACAATTCATTTAATTTGAATTATTTGAAAAAACTATCATTTCTTTCTTAAAAAGAAATCAATCTGACCTTTTACACATTAAAATACGGTCACATTTGAAAACAAAAACTAGCCTAAATCTAATTAACTTACCTTAACTATTAGATAATATATCTTTAATCGCGATAATTGTTTTGAAGTAATTCTCATAAACACTGACAGAATTGAAGACATGCAGGAAAGGAAAAACTTGTGATTTTATAAAATTAAACTGATTTGAAGTAAAAAAAAATTAAGTAATTTCGAGGAAAATTAAAATTTTATGCAATTATAAAGAAAATATTGCTAAATATTAGTATATATTGAACATCAAAATCAATGATTTGTAGTGAAATTAGCACTTTTGTGAAAATGTGCCAGCTCATATTAGCTCACATTATCTCACATTACAAAGCCTGACCCACCCGTCCCTCTGCACACCTCTGCCAACAGATTACGTCTTTGAGTCTGATTTGGAGGGAAATAAACAATAAATGGGTTTTTGGCGCGAATTCACTGCAAAAGTGTTTACTCTTTCGAGTCGTTATCGCATTTAAAGGACTCTTAAATGGCTTTAAATTATATTTGATTTTTGAGCAAAAGTTTAATCGATTTATCCTTTAATTTAATTAATTGTTATGTTTCTGACATTTAATTGCAATCAATTTTGATTGAAAACTAATGGAAAACACGAAAACAATTGAAGAGAACTTCTCGAAGATAGAGAAGATTGGAGAAGGAAGTTATGGTATTGTCTATAAGGCTAAAGACAAACAAAACGGATCATTAGTGGCACTCAAGAAGATCAGACTCGACTCGTAAGTCAATCATTGTCTTTGAATTGTCTTTGAATCATGTCTTCGCTCAACAGAGAGTCAGAAGGCGTGCCCTCGACTGCCATCAGAGAGATAGCTCTTCTCAAAGAACTCAATCATCCAAATGTGGTCAGACTTCACGATGTCGTTCACTGCGATAAGAACTTGTATTTGGTCTTTGAATACCTTAACCAAGACTTGAAGAAACTGGTGGACAGTACTTCGGGGTCGGGTCTGCCCCGACCTCTGATCAAGTCATATATGTGGCAGTTATTGCAGGGATTAGCTCACTGTCACTCACATCGAGTTCTTCACAGAGATCTTAAGCCACAAAACCTGTTAATCGATTGCAACGGAAACATAAAGTTAGGAGACTTTGGTTTAGCCCGAAGTATGGGAATCCCTATAAGAACTTATACCCACGAAGTGGTCACTCTTTGGTACAGATCACCCGAAATACTTCTCGGTTCACATTTTTACGGTCCTTCGGTCGATGTTTGGAGTCTCGGCTGTATTTTCGCCGAAATGTTCACAAAGAGAGCCCTTTTTCCGGGCGATTCCGAAATCGATCAGTTGTTCAGAATATTCCGAACTTTGGGCACTCCCGACGAAACTATTTGGCCCGGAGTTTGTAATTATCCCGATTATAAGTCGACTTTTCCTCAATGGACTAAACAAGACTTAAGCAAAATGTTGCCGACAATGGATTCCGAAGCCGTTGACCTTCTTTTGGTCAGTACTTATCAAAACTTTTTCAAACAATATAACACTTTTCCTAAAGCACTAAAGATTTGCCAGATTTTTATCAGAGGTGGCTAAACTTTCTCGGTTTAGGGGGTCCCTGGATCTGCTTCTAGGGGGATTTTGGTAAATTTTCGGCTTTATGAGGGGATTTTGGAATACCTCCCTATTAGCCACCCCTGATTTTTATAATAGTGTAGCCCTTTATGAAGGATCTCTTCTGTACAAAACCCATCAGAGAATTGCATTATGTGGCAGCTCCTTTAAGAGGCTACCTTTAAAAATTTAAAATTGGGATAGGCTATATTGATCAGCTTCTATTAATCTAGGCTATATTGATCCTCCCCCAGGTGGGGGCGGGTGAAAACGAATATATATAATACATCCCTTCGGTAAATGTGGTGAAAAATAACTTAATTTTGATTTACAGAAACTTTTGACATACGATCCAAACAGAAGAATATCTGCGCGAAAGGCTTTGAGTCACCGATACTTCAAAGACGTGTCGATCAGACCGCCTGACTGTGACTGAGACCCAACTCTAGGATCCCATTCGTGTTACAAGTCTTCCACATATCAAATGAATAGTTGTTTACCTCACAAATGGTGTTTTATCTTCTTGTAATTTATTTCAATGATATTGACTTCTATCGGGGATGTGCTCAGCCTCGCAGGGGATCAGGGAATGGACTTTTCACATTTTTTCCTAAGGGGGGGTCAGGAACTGATTTTTCGGAAGTCCCGAAATTCGGTTGAATTAAGGCTTAATTTAACCGTTCTTTTGATATTTAGTCTTAATTGCCCTAATTTATGCCTAAATATTGCTAAATCAAGTTAAATTCAGTTCCCAAAGTCTAGGGGGGTCGATTTTTTGCTCTCAGCCGGGATTTTGGGCTGATCCCCCCCCCCTCTTGCGCATCCCTGACTTATTTTAATACATCGATTGTTTTAATTATAAAAATAGACAAAATTTGTATTTAAATATAAAGCGATAAACTAATTATATATTATTACGAATTGCACTTAAAATCGTCAAATATTTTCATAAATAAATTGTTATTAAATTCTAATCAAATGAATGATAACATTCAGACGACAGACGAGTTTGATATCAACTAAATTGGCTTAATTTAAATCTATAGCGATCTATACAGCGATTAGTGATCACTGATCAGCAAATATGGGATTTGCGATACAATACAAATCGGATTTCACTATTGGCTGATATCTCGACTCATTGTACTTAAGAACAAACTTCGAACTCATTTCAACCGTCGATAGGGATCGCAAATTTAACATGATAAATGTTTGAGGTGAAAAGTTTCATGAAAATACAGGTAAATCGATAGGTCTAACGATATAAAAATGTATTGTAAGGGATCGATTTTTCGCTTCGAGCTTAGAAGCTTAGGATTTTGGACTGACCCCCCCCCCCCCTCCCTTGCGCATCTCTGCCTTATTCTGACCATTTGTTTAAGTTAACCTTAGTCAGAGTCCTCTTAAGCCGAACGATCTTAAGAACTAGAATGGCTTATAAATGGCTAACTTAACGACTCATTTAAAGGCAATTCTATCACTGATTTTATAATTAAATCAAATGAAACTTTTTGTAGAAAAAGTTTATTTTTAAGTAGAAATTGAAATACATATCAATTAAATGAATGATTACATTAAATGTGAATTAAGTTTATGTTAAATGAGATGATTAATGATTAATGAATTAGTTTTTAGATGCAATACATTTATAGATATAAAATCGGATTATTTCTAAAACTATGAGACTTTAAAAGAGATTCAATAAAACTTATAAATTATGTCAGAAATGAAATGAAATGTAAAATTGGATTACAATTAAAATTATAATAAAATACGAGTCAAATGTAGTTAATCTTCAGACCGTACGACCGAACGGTTTGCCGCCATCGAAGAGATAATTGGTGTTTGTCGTCAACAAGAAGTATGCGTTCAGACCAGAGATTATAAGAGTCGGCAAAAAGGTCACAACGAAACCGAAGTCCCGATATTTGGGCGCAATTTGATATCCGACCCAAAAAGTGATTCTTCCGACCAAGAAGTAGGCGCTCAAGAGTGGGATCACTCGGAGATTGCTTTCGGACAAATAGGTGGACAAAACCAATTGAGAGACGGCATTGACCACAAACTGCTCCAAAGTATTGGTCAGTATTTTGTTGGCCTTTTCGACCACCGATTCGTGACCTGAGAGCGGGTTTATAGCAGTGGTGAGGGCTCGGGTCAGCATCACGTGAAGCAGACACCAGACCACAGTCAAGAGGCCGAGAACCTGATGACGAAGAGTCCAAACGATGCGGTCAGTGAGTGAATGGATGTGCGGCGACGGTAGGTATCGGTTCCCCCATTGGATGAAAGCGTAGAAACTGATCCCAAGAAAGAAGACTGCGATCAATGCAAGACTTAGTCCGACCCTCCGCTCAGACATCAGGTTTGCATCACTTTTGGAGATCCGTTCGGCTCTTGTTTTGGGAGGCATTGAAAACAATCAAAGTTTTGATTAAATTTAATCAAAAAATAAATCAATGTTTGGCTCTCTTTTGAGGTTTGAATCCAATCCAACGGTTCTTACGGTTAGACAATAGACATCAGACGTGACCCGCCTTTCGACCAAACCATTGGATCCCTTCCCATGACGTCTATTACACTCTCTCCTCGTCCACAACGGGTCACCACTGGCTCTAAATGGGAACTGATCTTACAGTGAAGAGACATTTGAGGCACAGATTGATTGCAAAAGATTAGGTCTCTCGCGATGATTGATATGTCGAGGTTTAGACCGAGGCTGAGACCGAGGCTGAGGTCAGTTTGTGGACAATCGACAGTTGATTTGTTTTATATGATTCCCAAAGAGTTTCAATGAAGACTCAACTCTTTCTTATATTAGTTTATGATTTATTGTTTGTCTACAATTTGTGGCCAAAAACTTAGACAACCTTTCAGTAAAAGACTTTAATCGCAATTTTGTAAACCATATCACAAGTGATTAAATCTTAAACTGTTTTATTGATATTAATTTGATAAATCATTTCAAAATTAAATTACATTCTTTCGATATATTTAAGAATTTTTCGATAACTGATGAAAAACTAGAAACAAATTGAAGAACATCTGAGAGTTATCTTCTGATCGCAAACTCTGATACCGAAGAGTCAATGTTTGGTCAATTGATGGTAATATTGGTTGAGATGAGAGTCAATTAAAGACAGAGACAAAGCATTTGGCAAACGGTGCGCACGTGTGGGCACACATTGGGCACAGAGTAGGCCCACATTAGGCCTACTAAGGGTAAGAGTGAGGCAACAGAGCATTACTTTTGCTTTGAGTGCGCCGTTCAGTCCAATCATTGAAGTCGTTTATATTGGGATTTAATGTGTCTCTAAATACTATCCAAACAATTCGTTTCTCTTATCCCTCAAGCCTTTTGGGAGTGACTTCTCTTCGATATCACTTTCCCTCTGTTATCGCTTTATGTCATCGCTTTCTTCCACTCCTCTCTCAACAAATTATCCGATTCTTAAATCAGAATAAAGTCATTCTTTCGCAAGAATTATGACATTCTATTGATTAAACTTTTATTAAAGCAAAACAAATAAAAAGAATCACTTTTTCTACCATTCATTGTAGTCTATAATAGTATAATTGATTTATTATTTGCTGCTTTTCTGATACCTAAGCAAAATATGAAGACCATCGCCACGGGAGGGGTCGGCAATCGGACACTACATCGACTCCAATTGACTTTTGGTGTCTTTCAATTTTAATCTTATTTACTAATCAATTATATTCATTGCAGAAACAAAGTTAAGGCAAACAAATGAGCGATTATTGAATATTATTATAGATTTAATAAATATATTTATAAAACACGATTGATGTAAGAAAAGCTATGAACGGCTAATTTGTTTAATGATGAATGTCTTGTATATTCGAATTGTAAGATCAGATACGGATATCATCATTGAAGTCGTGGTGATCTCTGTTCGCTTACACATAACAATAAGCTTTGAAATTCCTATTTCTGGAAAAATGATTGAAACGAGAGAACATATAATGTGTTCAACCGTTATATCCCTAAAAATGAAAGAATGGCATCAAAAGTGATGCCAAAGCCATGCGATGCCGAAGTGGGCGGAGGACTGCCAGCAGTTGACTCGCATCGCATCGGAATTCGAGTAAATATCACAGTTTTTGAGCCTCCGATTTGTCGACTCTGTTCTTGACGTCACCTCGTCTTACATCCAACGAAATGGTTTAAAAGCTGATCCTTGGACTCGACTCAGATCTCAGTAGAGTCCAGAAGACGGAAGATGCGGATCGCGGGTCTCGTATAGCGTCGAAACACCTCTAAGTAAGAAATGCTTATTTGAAATGTAATTTTGTTCTAATTCTACATAACCTTTATATCAAAACAGGCAGTCATTGGGATGGAGTCGTCAAGTGATAGCCAGTTCTCTCATCTTCACTATACAGGTATTAGTTTATCACTTGTTTACACATTTTACTCAAAACTAATCCTTTCGTTTGCCATCGTTTGCCATAATCTCACCAATTATTACATAAATTATAAACTTTGAGATAAATCCCAATTCTATTGTATTTTAATCGCATTAATGACACAAAATTAACACTAAATAAGTCTAATGTGTAAACCAAATGTGTTTTTGTGTGAAACCATCGCTTTTGCAAATAAGGGGAGCTTTCAATGAGGTCTCTATAGCGGCACAGAAGCCCTAAATCAGAGCACACAATGAGATGAGCGTTAAATCTGTCGACAAATCTATTCATCGAAGGCTTCGCACAAATTAAAGTGACTTCGAGTCCGTTTCGAAGACTCTTTTGTCAATTGAATGTCCATTTAATTGGAGTCATTGATGATCTCATCACTGGAGAGTCGAATCTAATTGATTGGACTCTTCGACTGAAGAGGTGATGCAATTTGGAGTCAAATGACGAGAACAGGGATGAGAAAGAGCTTCCGATGTAGTGTCGGGTCATTTGCTTTGCGCCTATCATTCATTTAGAAATATGATAAGAAAATTATATATTTTGAGTGAATTAATACTTAGATCTGTTTTAAAGACTCCAAAGACTCCGTTCATTGAAATCCTATACTTTGGGTGAAAACTCATTACAAGTCAATCATAATTTTGTCCGAACAGTGAATCTGAGCCCAAAAGTACAATAAAGTTGGGATCAGAAGAGAAAAAGTATTTGTTTGTATGATCTAAACGTCTCGAGGGATCGGATTTAGTGAAAGCTATTGTATTGCGAACTCGTTTTGAGCCTCACGTCTGTAACTCTAGTCCTGACTCTAGTCCTCACCGTTTGCTACTTTCAAGTGATGCCAAATGAAACAAAATTATGGAATTCAGTGGTTCGCGAACACTATCGATGGGAAAGTGACTGAAATTAAATAGTCAGTCACCAAACGGAAAGGCAGAGTCCGTACCGCTCTCTTCATGGATCATGAAATCAGTGAATGTCTGTTCGCCTGAACTTTTTTGATAACACTCTCATTGTATCGAATAAATCATTTTTTGTCAATCAAATCATACATTCAATTGTTATTATTGCAAATCAACTCTTCGAGTAATGGCTCGAAGTCAGGATCGAAGTTAGGCTCGCGGTAGAAGTGATTATACATGTATTGACATACCTAACAGTCTCTACACTCCCAACGATCCCAACTCTCCTCACATTTGACAATCAGTTTTGTAACACATTTTCATTTGTTTTAGATTTGTTCCCAATCGATGAAAACGGATACCAAAAGACCAAAGAATTTCTGTTCAAAGTAATAGAAATATGTATGGAATTCATTCAGAAATCAAACGATAGGTCAACAAAAGTGTTAGACTTCCATCAACCGGAACAACTCAAACAGTTATTCGACTTCTCTATACCCGAAAAGCCACTCGACATCGAAACTGTAATCAATGACTGCCGACAAGCACTGAAATATCAGGTGAAGACCGGTGAGTGAACCCAATCATCAATACATAATCACAATTAATGACATCGACTTTGATTGCCTTTCCATTTGATTCTATGATTGTTCGCATAAATGACAAAAAATAATACTAACCAGTGGTCAACAAATTGGTCCACACAGAGGGGGTTGACCTCAACTCGATTTCAGAGGGGGGTTAGGCCTGTGGAGCGTTCACGAAAAAGGCCCCGTTAGCCCCCCTTAATGTTATTTAAATGAGGAAAAGTTTTAAAATTTAGGTGATTTGGGTACTTCTTTATTCAAATATAGTTTATTTTTCAGAAAATTAAGGAAAATGTTTTTATAAAAATTTTACAAAATTTTATCAAAATTGGTAAAAATTGGCGGCACAGAGGGAAATAGGTCTGACAAAGGGTACAAGACTGACCAATCCTTTTGATGACCACTGATTATATTAGATTATGAATACAATGATATTATTTTTCAAAATATATCATTAAAAGTAAAACAAGCCTTTAATAAGAAAACTGTTGGAACGGATACATAGATTCCAAACACCGATTCCATTGCAATCAAAAGTTGAATTATTTTATTTGAAACTAAGCTAAACATAACTGTTAGCTGAACTGTAATAATGATTAGGATTTAAATCGAAAGTTTTGAAAAAAGTAAATAGATTTTCATTAATTTTCAGTTGTTTTAAGGTTAAGATTGAAATCGATGTCGAGAATTGTTGATTGTTTTAAACCATGGAATTGAAGATCAATTAAAACTTATCCATAGAAAGAAAGTTCTCGGATATCATTGCGATCATTGATATCAAAGCCAGACATTAATATTTAATCGAATATATTTTAGTCGATTTGTGCGCTAAAGTCATGTTAGGAGTCATCTGTTTATGACATCGCGGGCGCAAAACGTTTAATTGATTTGAAGTGAACAGAGTTTGGCCGACAAAAGTCGGTTTGCAGTTAACAACAAACGGGTAGTCCTTTCCCTCTACCCCTCCATTCCTCTTATGGCTTATTATTTCACTTTTAATTTAAATGAATTCTCGCGATAATCAAAGCTAAATATGAGTACTTCGGTTGAAATTTGTCGGCATTACTGAAAAGTAGCGAATTTTGGGTTTGGGTTCACATAAACTGACTTTTAATAAGCAGTTATGCGAAGCGAACGAAACGAGTGGAACAGGAGTTGGAGAGGAGTCGTGAATCCGACGCTCGCCTCCAGTCTATGCTATAAATCCATAATTTCTTCTTTTATGAAATTCAATATTGAATTTGTTGTAAGTTTAGTCATAATAAGGCCGTTAGTCGAGAGGCATATGAGCTCAGGTTATGTGCTCTGATGGGCGCTATAATGGAGTGGCGGAGAGATATCGTAAAAATATTTGTCCGACAATTAATTGCAATTTTGTTCGTTTGACTTTTGAGTGAGTCTAACGTATCACTTGTCAGATGGTTAGCTCATCTATGGTTACCTCTCCAGTGCTCTCCAGTGCTCTTCACTGCTCTCCCTTTCCCTAACTCTGCACTCGAATATAGATTCTTTGAATTTAGTGAACGACTCTTTGGCTCTAATCCTCTTATTTGTCACAAATAATAACAGACAAAAGAGAGAGAAAAGTGAAGTGAAGAGAGAATCGAAAAAGAAGTGCCACTGATTGCAGAGTCAGAGCGACGGACAGAGGGCTGAGGGGACGGACAGAGGGGTTCGCACGAGTGGATGACTGTCGGCTCTGTATATATAAATGATTAGCTACTGTCGAGTGGCTTCAAATCTGAGCCATTCTTCAATAAATTACTGGTTCTGTTGGTCCGATCGCTCATATCTGAGGATTAATTATTTTAATCGTCGATCAAATGCCAAACAAATCATAACTTCAAAGCTTTTCAGTGCTCACAGTATTGTATATTATTTTCAAATATTCCATATTTACTCAAATTCTTTGTTCTATTGGTTCAAAACTACTGAGTATTAAAGTTTGCTATAAATGTGTAAAATCAGTGCCAAATGACTGCCAAACGACTGTTGGCCTGAAATCCTATTCATAACCAGTTTATCGAGAAAACCCCAAAACAGGAAATTAGTGAAACGGCAATGAATGTCACCTCCGAGGCAGTGACTGCCACCGACTCTTCGCCGCTATTATTGTTATATCATATTAAATGTTAGAAAACATCAGAGCTTTGATTCAGTATTTACTGATACGACATATCAAAGAGAATATAACGGCGAATGAGGTGATTGTCAAATGAAAGTTGTAGTCGTGTAACACATTTTGATGTATTTGGGCGCTAGAGATAAGCCATACTCTGTATAGTCGTTGTAATTGAGCTCATGTTAAGCCAAATATATGGCAAAGCATTGGATCACTGATTCTGTTCGCCGTCGGATTCCATTCAAAGCCCAAACAATTTTTATATTTATTCTAAACTTTGATATTTAATCTCAAAATAACGGATTTTATTGAAAGTATCGATTCCTGAGTGAAGAGAAGCGAAAAATTAGACCAAAGAGAGTATCGTTTAATGTCAGAAGTCATCCGAACCTCATCTCAACCTCATCTGCACTCTTCTCAGACACACTCATAGACTATACACCGATATAGCATTACAGGCGTGAGAATCGAGTCGAGCTCTGCATATGATATACGCTATGATTCTAAATTGGTAACATTGTCAACGTGTATCGCGATGGAAAGAAAATGTTGGTATCGTTAGATTTATCATGCAAAATTATGTAAGATGAGATTCTCAAAATCGGCTAATGGTTTAATCTTACCATGGTTCTTGA
>JAQGAJ010001078.1:0-11127 GCA_034689365.1 Liebstadia similis
CCCATATTTCTAATTCCCATATTGCAGAATATTCTAATATAAACAAATCCCAAATCAAAATTAAAAGAATCTAAAGAATGAAAATCAGTTTTTAACGCAAATATATTCCTTGAATTTGTCAGTCAAGACATGATTTTGCAATTAATTAGAGATTTCATATAAAATTTGAGATAATTTGCATAAAAAGCTTATAACAAATGATTGTAAATATGGGTTTTGGTCTGTTCTAGTGGTATGTCTTCTGACAGACGACAGTTTGATTGAATTTCTCATCAAATAAATGATTGGGATTTGTTTCGTTAAATTCCTGTTCATTCGACGACAAGTATTATTCAAATGAGAATCTATTCTTGAGTTCAATTCTGCGTCTCTTTCTCTGCCATTTGTTTCCCTATTTTTTCAATTTCGCCAACTTTTCCTTCAATAACGCCTCAAACGATATAAGTCTTGTGCGGAGACTATTGTACGGAATAACTGAGAAACGAAATAACAGACAATATATATGAGAGAAAAGCGAAATCGGTTTTACATTCTATTGAATTCGGCAAACATTGCTCTGATATAGACATTAAAGCTTTGAAATGAACAAAATATTAAATGATTTTACACTTTCTTTTGTTCATTCGGTGTTAGGAATTGA
This sequence comes from Liebstadia similis, assembly GCA_034689365.1. Lineage (NCBI taxonomy): Eukaryota > Metazoa > Arthropoda > Arachnida > Sarcoptiformes > Liebstadiidae > Liebstadia > Liebstadia similis. The sequence continues at coordinate 641 of JAQGAJ010001078.1, forward strand.
AAAATCTATTTTATATAACACTTCGGCCGCCGATAGAAAGACTCGAATCGGTTGACAGACTGTCGGCACAACTCTCTGAGCTCTCTCTTGGCTCAGGACTTGTGTCTAATTCCCAAACGATCGCTCATATTCTGAGTGCGAAATTCAATTTCACGAATAATACACTAAATTATTCTATTTTTTGATGTCGTTTTGATGTCGATTGCAATGCAGTGAAGAAAATAATTTTGTTTTTGGCCTTAAATTTAATTATAAGACTTGGAAAACAGAGAATTAGCATATTTATTGAGAAATGACATTCTTCTAAATGGCTTTTCGTGCAAAACCTTTTCTCCCGACTTATCCCAGGTTTCTGTTGTGTTAGGAATCGAAACCAAGTCTTCACTATTTTTAATAACATTTTATTTATTATTAAACATTAAAACCCTTTTATTTTTGAATATTTTGAATATTTTTCGGCAACTGTTTTGTCAAACATTTGTTAGTTTTCAAACATTTTCGCCGCAATTCAACCCTTAAGGACCAGAGATAAGACTTTTTTGAATAAAATATTAATATTTATATTCCATATAAAAACTTATTGTTATTTTGTGCGCAATCTTTGTGTTTGCGATACTTTCGTGAAAAGAAATTTTTGATAATTTATGTCTGGCTTTACGATTACGACCACAACGTTAGGTATAAATTCTGTTTCAGTCCATCTCAACCTTTAACCTCTTTGCTAGAAAGCAGTTGTTAGTAAAGAAAATAAGACAACAAATTCATTATTTATAGCCAGAGTTGTCAGAGTTCTTGAATATTCTTTGTATTTAATATTTCATATTTTGTTTTGTTTTAAAGGAATATTCTTTGAGAACTCGTTTTTTGTAATGAAAACCATCTATTCGTTAGTCTATAGGCTCTGATTGACTGAAAACATAGTAATTGTCTGACATTTTTTGGATAAAGTAATTAAATTGATTTATAATTTATAGTGACATCAGTTTTGATCGATTGCTTGTCAAACATTATTGCTATTGATTTCGATTTCGCAAAACATATACAAAATTGATATAAGAATCACAATCGAAGAGAAGGTAATAGAACTGCCAAACGATTACCTTATTCTTTGTGTGAAAAAGTTTTCATTCAGTAAACTCTGGACTAAATTCCATTGTGTTCTCGGTTGTGAGACATCAGCCCATTCTAGCATTGATTGGTAAACAAGTTTACAAAAGAGTGTCAAAGAAAACAGTTTCTGAAAAGAAAATAATTTGAACTAAAGATACAATTTGTTGAAAGGATTAACAAGATAACTGATAATTCGCTAAACTATTAGTTAAATATCTCTTTGGCTTAATTGAAAAGTTTAATGAATTAATTGTTTTCGTCGACTAAACCATCAAAAAGTTTAGTATTTTTGTCAAATAATTTAATTTAATTTTATCGCTAATTATCTTTGCTTTTGGGGACTAAGAAGTGTTGCAAAATTGTCCCCAAAAATGACTTTTCGTTCATAATTATCATTAATTGATTTAGAAATTTGTGTTTCACTTCCTTTCACTTACACTCGACTTAATTAATGAATTTTTATCTTTCTATTTAACTCATTTATATCATCAACACTTTGCCAATCGAGCAATTATAACTTGGTTGAAGCATTTTGTTGTTGAAACTTGATAAATTTAGATCTCAAAGACGAATTGAAGCATTTTAATCATGCAAATCAGGCAAATATATCGAGAATAGTCGGCAAATCTATCAAATCTATGCAAATATTGGATTTATGTTTGCTTTGGGCTAATATCAAGAAACAACTTAAACTCGATCAATCAATTTTGCAATCATTTATCATTCAATTTCTTTTCTATAATATAAGAGAATAATATAATAATTCAAAAACCGATTGATAGATAAGTTTTGTTTTGCCAATCGATTCGTTCAAAACATTTGACAATTTATTCTAAGAAAACAGAGAGAAAACAGTTTTTTTTACTGAAAGAATTGAAATGATTTTCAAAACACTATTTATTATACGGTATTAATAAAAATTTGATGAATTACTTCTCAAAACTGTTGGCCAGAGTGAGCCAAACCCGAGCTCAGACTCTAAAACACAGACCCGACTCCTATCCGACCCCTAATTCCGGATTCTGTTTACGATTCCAATGCTTTCCTTTTGGGACACATTTTTGCGAAATTGACTCAAAAGCAGAGAAATTCAAGAAAAAAGTTAATCAAATGTTAACTCGAATTCAAATTTCATCAGTTATTCCGACCCATTATTAAGACCTGAGACCAAAAATACTACAACACTATTGTCTCTCAAAAGTATTTCTCATTTTATTTTATGATCTAATTTTCGGGCCAACACTTAAAAAATTGCTGAACTTTCTCGACGTTCGGCTCTTATGGCAAGTCTTTTGTCATAAAAGTGTCTGATTGTACGGCAAAACCCCGTTATCTCATCTAAACATTGTAATAATGCCCAGAAATACCTTGTTTTAACTCAATTCATGCCTCGTTTATGTTTTTCTTCAATTATATACAGAAAATTTAAAAATTTTTGTGAACAAAACTAAGGAAAATGGATATAAACTTAGAATTTGTTCAATTATTCAACAAAATTCGTGTCAAAACACTTTAGGGTTAATAATGGGTTAAACATTTCTATAATTTCCATCTCATCACTCACTCTAATGTCTAAACAACAAAATATAATGAAATTGTTTTGTACTAAACGTCGGCATCCCTTGACTTCACTCAGGAGTCAGACATCTCTCAGACAAAGGCTAACGAAACCGAAGGAATGCATAACGAAAACCATAAATACAGTGAAGAGTGTTATAAGAAAATTAAATTTGTGTCCAAACACTTGATATCGAGTCTAACACAACAAGACTTAATCAAAATTACTGTCATATGTGTGACTACAATACCAAATGATCCAAAATGTGAACACTTTTTCCGTCTCAATAGTTTCGTGTGATTTGAGCGTAGGTTATGTCACCAAAACTTTCCCACTATTACTGACTGAAGAACAAGAAATGGGGATAAAAAGAAATGAAAACAAAAAAGAAAACGTTTATTATTCCGAAAGGTTTCGGATTTCTATGTAAACCAATTGTAATAAACTGTTGGATATATTTGTGTCCAATTCGGTCGACACTAAGCCGTTTGCATGAATTGGGCCCACAATGGAAAGTAACAGTTAATAATGGGCTCAACTCTCGGATAAATATTTACCTTCAGATATTGCTTTAAGGCTTTCAGAATATTCTTTATATAGAGAAGAATATCTTTCAATAGTTTGCGAATTCTAATTGTTATTATTCATTAAGTTTCGCCGTTTTGGGGAATCGTTTCTCTCGTCTGAAGAGTGGATCCAAAGATATACACATTTGAAGTCATTTATTGAAATGTTTTGTTTGCATTGCACTCGAAATTAACTCATTTATAGCACGGCTTTCATTAGAATAGAGATTAATAGTCCGTCGAATCAAACATTCATTTAGGACTGCAATTAGTTTAGCACTCGATTCGGAGCTCAGGTATTGTTTGAGACAATGGGAATGCCATTAATTCAATCTCCGATACCGTTATATCACTTGGAGTTCGCTATTATTCCATCAAAATAACAAACATTTGAATCAAATATTCATTGACTTTAATGTTGTGAAAAATTCGACGATTCTATGCATGAATGTCATAGGAATGGCATATAAATAGGTTGATCGCGAACTAAATAATTGATGAGCGATGTCATTGACTTTTGGCAAGGATTAGATCTGAACTCAACAATTGTCTGGCTTTTGAATTCAGACATTTTAAAGCGTCGTCGATATACTAAATTGACTTTAATCTGGGCTAAAATTGCTGATATAATGTCTGATATGATGTCTTTGAGGCAATTTGTGTGCACTCAAACCCAGTTTCTATTCATATCTTGGATTCAAGTCATGCCTGATATAAATAAATTAATGTTTTATTTGAATTTCCCTTAACTGACACTTCATTTATATTCAATCGGATATTCTTTCGTCGACTTATTGAGTGTTCGGCCAAACAATTGATCTGAAAGTATGAAATGTTGTCGTCGTGTGAGACAAGCATTATATCAAATATCAGATCCAAATCTTTTTTCTATCATTTTTATATCAAAACACGTTTTGTTCCACTTTTTCCGCTATCCGTTGATAAGCGAGGAAAATACCGAAACCGCTAAACGTCTGCCGCAATCAATACCAGCTTTGGATATAACTATCACTTATTTTTCCATTTCCTACAAACAAAGGGTTCTCTTGGTTTGAATTTATGGCTGATTCGGTCCAACCGTTAAATTGAGTTTTAATAGCGATGTCAAACAGTTTTGAAAACACAATCTCTGCTATTCTCACCTAAATGTTCTCCGATTTTGTCATTCGTCACAATTTCACAATGGGTTATTTGGAATGTTGCAATTTCTATACATACCAAAGGCATTTAATGGCCAAACTTGAGCTTGTTAATGCTATATTTAATCCATGGGTTGGTTATTTGGTTGAGAAAACACGTAAACATAAAACTTAATTCAAAGAAACGAATTAACAACTGATTAACAAAAGACTAAAACCAAACTAATTCTAACATTAACTGAAGAATTTCAAGTTATTTCAATTTATTATAAGATGAATTAAAAATCAACTTTAACTAGTTAGATTTTAGATAACAATAACTCAAACTATGATCAGAGTTAGGACTAACTCCTATCACCAACTTTTAGTTATTTATTGTGGAATCCCATTATAAACTTTTCAACTCCACAGTGGAATTTTTACTGATTTTGCTTCTTCATCAGTTTACAATAGCCATATTAGCCATTTCAAGCCTTGTTGTACATCCCTGTCAAATATTGAAAGCGGAAAATCTGAAAAATTCTGTAAAAATAAATATTTGGTCGAAATAAATGAGATGTTTGTCGTGAACTGACATGAGATGAGTGGACCCGAAAAATAGTTGTAATCAAAGTCTGTGCGCAAACGAATCGCCAAAATGTCACAAAAATATGACATTTTTATTCATTACAACGCTTTTCAAAGTTAAACATTAAAAATGTGTTAAAAATTAATAATAAAATTTCGTTAAATTTTGCTCCGAATTGGAGTTTGAGTTAACTTTTCGATCAAATTAGTGGAAATCAATTCTTTTTGTTAGTGAAATACAATTTTCACTCTCAGTCGGAGAAAACTAATTACTCGAATCGGGTATTAATAGAGACCGCAATGCCTTCAATGCCTTCGGAGACTTAAATCCTAAGAAATTACTTTTATTAAAGACTTTTTCACTTTGTATTTACTCTCGGATTGAAAGCAAAAGAATAAAAATCTATTAACCCTTAAGATTAGTCCCAGTATTGAAAAATATTAATCAAAAAGAGATCAGCACATAATGCGAGTCCGGGCCCACCATTGCCTTCGTCCCCCTCTCCGTCCGCCCAAAGACATAACCAATAATTCAATCTCTTTTAAAAAATATTGTCTCTAAAAAGTGATCGCAAGTGAACTGATTTGATATATTGAGTGCCGTTTTTACTTATTTTGGTGTAAATACTAAGTAAAGGCAAAAATTCATGTGTTTGATAGAGTTGACGGCCGTTCGTCGTCTCGACTGCCATACGGTTGGTAACCATTTCGACGGTTCGGCACGTTTTGTCGAAGTCATGCATTTTTCATGAGCTTAATGAGTATTTTGGGCCTAAATATTGCTTTTATCTGAAAAAAGTGATTCGGAATATAATGAATCCGCAATCAAAAAAAGTTTGTGTGCAATGTATGAAAGGGTGAATTTGTTTTGTCCACGAACTCAATGCACATATTATGCAATTTATCTGATTTTCAATTTATACAATTGCTCTAAACTATTAAAATTTTACTGCAATTTCCTTCAGCCCTAAACAAATTGAGTCAATTTTTCTCAATTCTTTGTGTGTTTTAAATAAATTTTTATGAATTTCTTATTATATTTCATTGAAATTGCATTTTTTCAGTGCTTTCGGGCCTGAGTTAGGCCTAACTCGAGCCTAACCTAAACTGAATTTGTGTTCTCCAATAAACTTCACTAATAATTCATTTGTTATTCTCTTCAATAACACACAAAACGGCTAAACATTATTCACAATTACATCGCCAGTCGTTTCTCAATACTCGATATATGAAAGTAAAATAATAAAAGCTTTAAATTCTGGGCCAATAAATAAATAATCGGCGACTGGCTATCAAATATGTACCGGCTCTCCAACACTGGGGAAACGGATTGAGAGACAGAGTTGTAGTGGAAATCGTGTTCTCTTTTATTCATTGAATTCTTAGTCCAATGTATACGAAAACTATCGTGACTTTAGTGCATATTTTATGGCAGAATATGTATTATATTTGTATAATATTATCAATTCTTTAGACCAATCGATACGAAGAGAGAACTTCTCTATTCTTCAGTCCAAATATGTCACTAAAAAGCGTTTTATTATTCAATTAGATTGAGAACTAATTCCAGTATTGAATAGCATTTATACCGACAATAACCCCAATCATTCATCTCATGTATAAATAGATATTATATTTAATAAAGGCTCTAATCTATAGGAGATTTGCAGTAATTGGGGCGAAGAGACTGATAGAAGGGTTTCGGACGGTATTAAAAATTTAGTGATTAGTCATTATTTGATAAATTGAAAGCCGATCTAAATATAGGCCATCATTAATAGAAATTAATTGAAGTATCGTTTGTCACGAACTGTGATTCTCAATCTTTGTTACCCTCACTTCATAATCCAAAAGCTCTGGTTAATCCAATTACCACGATGAAAGCAATCTAGTTCATTTTTAATAAGTTTTGGCGCTACTAAACAACTTGTATAGTGTGTTCCAAGATGTGTAGGAGTAGAGTCTAGAGTCTAGACCCTAGGATAGGCATTGCCACGACTGACACTCGGTGTTAAAGTGTTTACAAACACAAAAACATTATTGTGCTTGATCAAATGTCAAATGAAATATCAACTTCAGTATAATTAGTTAGATTCAATAAACTATGTCAGTAATTAGTGAATCCCTGTTTATTGAGTCAATTTCGGTGGCAATCCTTACCCTAGGAGTAGACTGTAAGACTAGAAATTCTAGTCTAGAATGTTCAGATAGTAATTTTAATGCATGTAGGTGATTCAGTGCCAATTCACCTAGGGTATGGGCCAAATTCATGGTGATATGCTCATGGTCATTTGTTTGAACTGTGAATTTGAGCATGCATTAAAATTACTATCTGTTCATTATAAATGTCATATAAGTATTATGTGATGATAAATTATACAGTTCTCATAGTATATATTCCATGATTTCACCCAGTAAATCAGCAAGAGATGTTCTTGGTTAGTTGATAAGTATACTCTTATAGAAGTTTAAGGGAATTCTCAAACGATTGTATACACTGTTCACTAAAATGATTGATGCGATTGATTTGAGATTTGTTTTATTGATCTATATTTCAACTGATAATCAATTATTTAACTTTCACTGTACAGACATTTGTTATAATAAAAGTAAACTTTTAAAAAATAAATTGATATTCAATTAGTGAAACAATACATAAGACAGTGATTTCTTACAACTCTTTGCTCTTCTTTTATAAAACGTGTGTTCGAGACTCAGGGATACGCAAAGTGGGGAACGGATTCTCGAGACATGTCTGGCGTAGAAAAGTTGCTAATAAAACAAATTCGATTCTCTGGTTTTGATCTAAAAATGATTTTATACAAAATCGATGTCACTTTAGCCCTGATCTGGAAGAACAACTGCACATCTCTGGTGTGTTTTAACGAATAACAGTGTAATTTTTCTCCACTATAACAACGGGTCGACTCTCGACTCAGTGTATGTGCAAAATGATTGCTAATTGAAATCAATATTACAATCGTTTCTCATGTATTGTATGAAATGAATTACAATTTTTATATACATTAATAGATTTCTATAATTGTTATACGAATTTGTATTTTAATAGAAACGATAAGTTTTATGGAGCGCTCGGACTACTAATCGACTGTTCCTTTGATGCGATGTCTCATTAGACTAGAGGTGCGACCATTAGTCCGGTAGATGTGATCCATTGCAACGATGCCATCCATGACAAACATGTCGTGTCATTAAAACCAACCAAAACGACAACCAATTACTGAACCAAAATATTTATTGTCTCCGATCTCAAAGTTTCGGATAACACATGCGATCACAAAAGAGTTGGTGTTTTAAAGGCCAGTCAAGAGCGGTCTCGGTGTTGGGCCGAGTGTTGGCACACCATAATTGATGATTAGGCAGTGATTTACTAGAGTTGAGTTGCCGTCCAATTACAGGCCTATTAACTGTTAGAACTGTTCTAATGATGAGCACAATATCGGTCAATGATAGCGATCCTCATCATCCGAGTCATTCTTAATGCCATTCTTCCACACTATTCACTCGACTATTGACTTCACAATCAAATGATTGAATAATATTACTCTTGGAATATATCTATCGATACATTCAATACATGATTGGCTTCAGTGTTGAGTTAAAACAGTTATTCACTCGTTTCGAGGGTTGAGTTCATCTTCAGATGCGTTCACTCCTCCGGGAAATCATCGCAATCCAGGCATTTGTACGACTCTTTCACTGTTGTCTGACTTCCGAATGACTGATATTAGTCTATGAGTGGAGACTATCATCGCTTAAAACTTATGGAACTCATAGAAGAGTATATATCTCTTAGTGTTGGTCAGTGTCGGCCAAAATCTCTACTTTATTGCTCATCTGATCGCTTGCACACCACTGTCAACGACCAGAACGTGATTGAGAGATACCGTCCAAGAAGTCAAGAAGTGGTCACAAATCAAAATAAATTGATTCGACTCTTCAGATAGTCTTCAAATAGTCTTCAGATAGTGGTTAACATTTGACACAAACTGTTTTGCGATGAGTTTTAAAACTAGTTTGTAGTGAGTGATAGACTCTTAGACTAAGTGTTGGCATAAAATTCACGATTATTTTAACGAGTCTTCAAGTCTTTTAATGTACTCCAACGTTGAGTAATGTCTTCGACGGTAATTGTCGTTATTGTCAGCACAAGAATAACACGTTTTTATAGTTTTAATGTGATTAGCAAAACAAAAATGATAGCCAACTCGATATTTATTCGGTTAGTCGAGCAGTCAATGAAAGTCAAGTCCTGTTATACACTATTTGATGTAAAAATGTTAGGAAACAAAACCACCGGAGAAGACATGAATTCCAGTGACTGTTCAGTTGAGCGACCGATGCGGACGAGTCTCTAACTGTTGACAAACCAATTGACAGATAATCCAATTAGAAAAACAATTTCTCGCAAATTGTGTTTTTCAACAAACTATTCGACTATTTATTTGAATTAAATTGAGATTTATTTGAATTTTAAATTAGACCCGAAAAGTAAAAAAAAAAACGAGAATTCAATTGACTCTTAATGTAAAGAAATTGGATTCATCTCTATCTCCCGAACCCTCACAACTCAATGTTTACTTATATTCAAATCTTAATAGTTTTTGATTCTTATTTGAGTATAAAAATGATTGAAATGATTATATTATTTAATTTAAAGGCTATGAATAGTCAGTCAAAAAGAATTTATGAATGGATTCTTTGTTAGACATAAAAAATCAATTGTTGTCTAATATTTGATATTTGAAGAGTGAATTGAATTCCCATTTCAGACGATTGTATAGTAAAGAGTGTATTATTAGATGAGATGAGTGTATACAAGAAATTGGTATCATTTCAGTAATACCTTGGCTGAGGTTTTCGCTGATGTGAAGTCCCGAAGACTTATCGTCGGCAGAGGTGGCCAACGCTTCGTTGCTCATGGTATACATCCTGATGGTGGCCGTGCACTTGAGTCTCATACTATTGCCGTTTCTAAAGTGCTTCAGTAATACAATAATTGTTAGAATTTTGGCCAAAAATCTATAAATAATATATTATATCCAAAGAGTGTGTGTTTGGCCTATCATTTATTGATCAAACTTTTCAGATCCTGCAGACTCTTCTCTAGACTATGCACTTCTGCCCTACTCTACCATATCTTTATGGCTTACCTTCTCGTTTGCCACGAACCTGAGGCTCAGACTACTGGTCTCGAGTCCGTCGTTATGAAGAGTAGTCGAATAGACGGTCTCATATTCGCTGCCGATCTGTCCCAACAGTTATCAAACATTTATGAATAAATGCAAACATCGAATCAGTGGTTGTTTGTAGTTATCAAAGAACACAACATTATATACATAAGTAGTAGACATGAAATTGTGGAATAATATAAGCAAACACTTACTTCTTGTTCGTTAATAAACCTGAAGATTATTATCGAGACGTTAGAAGACATAGAGAGACGACCGCGTAATGAGAAACATATCAAATGTTACACAAATAAAACCAACTTAGAATCAGTTCACGTTTGCTCCGACAAGAATC
>JAQGAJ010001079.1:0-11118 GCA_034689365.1 Liebstadia similis
GAGACATGAGTTCGGGTCTGAGTTTCGCAAAAGCAAACAATTTTGAGGAAAAACTTTCGCTTATCTGAGATGAGCCACACATTTCTCCGATTGAAACACGAGATGAAAGTTATTTTTCATCAAAACTTGAGGAAAATCTCTTCAATTATAAGACTTGACAACAATTTTAGTTAATATTGAACTCAACGCCGGAGTCCGGACTTAAAAACACAAATTCTAACGATTAATGCATTTCTCTTATGTAATAATGAATTAAAACTTATTTAATTCAAGTTTTGTATAATCGGATGAAAAGATTAATTATTTGTTGGAGAAGTGTATGATTGCGAGCAATGAATGTGAAGAATCATTATTATCGGATTAAACCATCTCTTTTACTGTTACACACATTCTTTCACAATAACGCAAATTGATTACCAGGAAAATTGTGAGAGAAGCCCATTATGACCTTCAGTTTGAACTATTGAATAACTTATGATATGGTCAATCAGTTTTACAGATTTGTGTTAAGTTGTGTTCAATTGTTCTCAATTCTGATTTTTAGCCATTTATTGATATTTAGAGTGATTTTTGGAAGATTTCATGTGTTTGTAGTGTTTTGGCTCTCCTTTAGTGTCAAATCTATTTATATCAATCACTAAAATCCCTCAAATTTTTTAGGCATAATATGAGCCAAAAATAATTTGACGAAAACGACTAACGATTACATAATTTGCAAAAATTAATCTCAAGTTTAATGGCGTTCGTGAGGTGTGGGACGACATCAGTCGCTAACCATTCCGTTGACATTTGAGAAGAGGTTTCAAAAATAAGAATTCAAGTGATTCGAGTGATTCAAGTGATTCATGGCATTTAAATTTACCAATTATTAACCGACCGATAATTTATTGACTTTTATTTATCTCTTTCGAAGTGATTTAAAGAGGATGTTATTCGCCAGAAGTGTATCCTTGATATCACTGATAAGTCTAGCGATGAAAACATGGATTTTATAGCGCATTAAGAAATAGAAATTGAATTTATATTCATCTCTTTGGCTGATGTGACATAACCAAGGCTAAGGTGAAATGCAAATCAACAAATAAGTATCTGATTTGAAAGATTGCAACTCAATTGAACTCATTCTGATTCGATAATTCAATTGAATGACCACTTTCTGTGAACCGGATCTCTTCAACTGAAGCGGTCATCAAATGTCTGGTCATTTGATTCTCTGTTGAATTCAAAATCAGTCAAAAGTTGTGATGAATTGCGAAACTCTGATGCCATCCATATATGAAAGGGTTTGTCATTGAAAACTAGAAAACCTTCAAAATGTTAGCTCTTATTGAAAGATCATTAATCGAAATAATATTTTGAGGGATTTTTTAAATACAAAAAACATCTTTTGGTTTGAATTGAAAAGACTATTCAAAGTCATGTATTAATTATATAACAAACCAAAGGATTAGTCTTTGATTTAGGCGTTCGTTGCGTCAAACTTACGGACAAACTCGTGACTGACTTAACCAAACTTATTTGAGACGCTTATCACTCAATCTAATTAATAACTGACTGAGGAATTTAGGAAAATTAATAAAACCCAGTGTGGAATTGTTTGGGGAAATTCACATTTTCTCCCATAAATTGAGTTATTTTTATCTTTTTATGAAAAAAGAGTTATTCGAAAGTGATTTCAAGAATCAATTCTTGATTTGTGATTAAACTATTTGTCATTGAACGGAAAGGGCTAAACAATCTCACAATGGACTGATCACTGATCAGGTGATGGCTATAGTGATGGTGAAGACATTCATCAAACAGAATAAGGTTTTCCTAAGCTTTGAGCGAAAAGGAAATTAATTCTTTGGGTAAAACAAAAATGTGTTCAGACGTTAATTAATTGTTGAAATTTAGCAAAAACTAGACATCAATTGGAAAAAGTGTTGTAAAGAAAAGATTTATTTTAATTGTAAACGAAAGCGAAATATTATTTGTGATCGCAGTAAAACTCAAACATTCGGTTGTTTTGAATTAGGTTTCGGAGAATTTTGTGCTTCGATTCTAATAATAAACTTTGAAAAGTGAGGATAATTTAGAAGTTGTGCTAAAAGGAGAGGCTTTGCAAACAACGGCACAACACATATGACAACCACTTGACTACCACTCTCTCCGACCTCTCTCTCCTTCTCTCTTATCGGTTGTTTGACTCACAAATAGCACAATAGAAGTGAAATTTTATTTACAACTCATCGGAAAGGGTCGGAAAGGGGTCGCAGAACTCTAGTCTGAGGCCAATCAACACATTAACCGTTAGTATTACAGAAATACTTTTTCTTGAGACCCATTGACCGAAACAAAAGGTTATTTGCCTTTGAATTCAATTTTACTCAAACGGGTTTAGAATGAATCGACTGAAGCGTTGATTTCACATCAATTCAACAGTACTTCGATCCGAACCTCATTTAGATCTGAGCCCGAAATACGAGTTCAGACACTTTGAGCGAGTTTAAGGTGTTTGAGCTAAAGAACTAAACCCATCCCTACCTCGATATCGACATATTGACACAGAGATACTAATATTAACTCTTATCGAGCAAAACCAAAATCAAATTCCATTGCCGTAAAGTGTCATTTGGGGCGTACAATGAACTGAGGACTCAGTGAGGAGGCGGTGGTCGGACTCGAACTGACGGTTAGCTTCTGAGCCGTCGATCGGTAGCGAATTGGGTCAGAGCTATGACTCTCATCGCAAATGAATTTCGTGTTTCAATTGCATAATAAATTGTATCACTTGTTGTTATCATGGGATAGATCTCTGGACAAAACCCATAGCGAACTATATCCTCGCTCATTGTTCATAGCCTTGAACCACATTATTTCGACAAAAAGTACATTATTTTGTTTAAATTCAATGAAAATAAATCGATTCAAATAAATATTGTTATTATTAAACCGCAATTTTTATTTAACTCACAGTTTGTCTCAATTTTTTCACTAAATTCAATAAAACGACAATTTATTCAAATCAACGCCAAAATTAATGTCGAGTTAATCTAATTTTTGAATTTTGGCCAACAATTCATATAATAATTGATTGAATACTGTTTTAGGAAAAGTATGGCATAAATAAAGTTTTGTCTGATTTTTGTTAACAAAATTTTAACCAATTTTAGTGCTTAAGAAGTGTTCGATAGAAAAGCGAAGATATGTTTGACAATTGAGATATACGACAATCGGATGGCAGAGAAGACAAACAGTCATATCTCATATCGAGGAAACTTTTAGCTCTACTTAAGACTAAATTCACTGAACAGTCAATTACTCGATAAATATTTAAATGAACAAAAAGTGAGACGTTTTGCTCTTTTCTATGAATTTATTGAGAGATAAGTCAAAAGACGAGCTCTGAGTCTGTGTTTCGAAGCAATTGGGAGTTCGGTTCAAAAACCTCGATCTGGAAGAAGAAAAACAAGTAAAAAGTGAACCAAAAATAGGAACACAATTGCATTGGAATTAAAAGTTCGGTAAAAAATAATAAGCGATAGAGAAAACGATTTAGTCTTATATGGCATTCACTCGAGTGGTGCCGACAGAGCCAGAGGTCAATGATTTCTGATTTAATCGTCTCTCGAGTGCCGATGCAGTGCATTAACATAGGTTCGTGAGATATCTGACCAGAGCTGAGCTCAGCCTCAATGCTAGGACAGGTAGAGAACAGCTCAGCACAACTCAGCACAACTGAGGCACAGCTCAGGCAGGTTTCGAGACGCGCCTCAATGACATACTGACCCAAAAAAGCGTTCGCTTATAGCCTTCACCGCACCGTTGACTCGACTTATGCCAAACCACTGCCAAATCACTTAAATTGCAATCAAAGAGTCGAATAATCCGCGAGTCTCTGACCTCTGGAACCATAGATAGAGCGACAAAAGCCGAGGAGAAGTAAAAGACCTTAGATTGGACTGACATTAGGTTTGCGGTAATCAACAAAACATTAATTAATTCAATGCTTTTTATAAATAATTATTCGTTTCTCTTATCATTAAAACCGTTTTCACACAAAAATCTTTTCAATACTAAAACAGATATTTTTATCGACGGTTTTGTGTTTTGAAAACACTTTCTTTTCATTTGTCACTAATTTTTTTGATATTTATTTACGAACTGTTGGATCGAAACTGAATTATATATTTAGGCGACGAATAACTCTATAATAGCCTTGTTTTCCAACCAAACACTAATTTATGCTTTGCTTAAATGAATTTTTAAATTATTCAAACGATTCTAAAATAACTTTCGAGACATTAATTAAAATCAAATTTTGAAGAAAAATAACTTTTTTTTTAATTTTTGTTTTTCATTGCCAACCAATTTATAGTCTTTAAGGTGATTGAGAGGGAGAGAGAGAGAGAGAGAGAGAGGGAGAGAGAGAAAGAGAGAGAGAGAGTCAATGAAAATTGAGTTGTTATTCACAAATAAAACCCACATTTGAAACAAAATTTTTGTCAATATTTCTTTTCTTTGAATTCAAATCAAAATTATTTGACAACAAATAATAAATCATTTGTGAGTAAAGCTATAATCAAGTCTTATTACAGATTCTGTATTCAAACTTGAACTTAATATCCAAACAAACTATTTAATGAATTAATTAACGAAATTAAGCATAAATTTTTGAATATTTTTCGCGAAGAAAATTAATATTCAATTCATTCAAATAAAGACAAAGAAAGATAAAAGTAATGATAGTTTGCGCTAACATTTGTTATCGCGTTTGCGATGATTTCCAACAAATGATTTTCATTATTATTCAAAAGCAAAACAAAAACAATTGTTTTAAATAAAAATTCAAAGAATTCACGAATTGGTTCTTATCTATCGGTAGATTGAAAATCAGTCAATAGTGACGGTTATCGACAATTAATTTCATTTTTTAATAAAAGGAATGTAAAATAAAACTGAAGTATCCCTCAAATAATAAACGATAACTTTTGAAACAAATAAATAATAACTTGCAATAAATCAAACGTAAAATTGATTTTTAATTTTCAAAGAGTTTAAATCAATGAATGAATTTAACGATTTATTATTGATTACAATCCCATGAATTCAATGATAAAGATTATAAAATCGATGCAAACCTTTGAATGACTATAATTAGGATTAAATTAAATCAATCATAAAATAATAAGTTTATAATTCAAATGAGATTCTGATCGTTAACTTCTATTTGTAATAAGTTCTAAGGCATCGAAATCGTAAACGACGTAAATATTACCTCAAAAACCAAACTTTGATGCCCTCTGGCCGTTGAAACTGTTTGGTTCGGCAAAAATGACCGATTTATTCGTGACATGACATGGATTGCAATTCCAATCGTGGCTCTAAAGCGATCCCAACCTTCAGTATTGTTGTTATCAGTAATTAAGAATTCATTTTTATATAATTTGCATTTTTTTATTATTTAAGAATTGGAGTTAATTTGATGGAAGCTATGAAAACAAAGTGTTAGTCGAAGAATAAATTGAGTAAAACCAAGCAAAACAGCACAATCATAATAGGTTTAATAGGATGGTCATTCTTTCACTTATTAATTACTTATTAAACTTGTTTTTAATTAATGAAACCAAAAGGTTAAATATCTCATTTGGATTTTGGCCAAAATGCTTGCGAACAGAGTTTGCATTCATTACTTAAGACAAGTGTGCGGTCGTGAAAAACGAGGACCAACTGATGGATTGGGAAAACCATTGAAATATCCGAGAAATTCAGCCAAAAGTATTCAAAAGTATCAAAAATGTATCAAATGTTGAACATTTGGCGCGATTGAACTTCAATAGATCGCAAGGATATCCAAAAATATCTGTCAATTGAGTTCTTTTTGTGGAATTGTAGTCAAATACTTGAGCGTCAGTTTCACGTTTTGATAAATAGTTTTCTAAAATTATAATACTTTAAAATAAGGGAATAACTCGATCCAAAAGTTTGGTTTTGACGTTCATATAATTCACTTTGTAATTGATGGCAGTGTTGAGTGAATTCAAATTGTGTCCACAATTTATCAGTGATTCCATTTGAAAACAAAAAACGATTCAAATCTATTAATTTGTTATAATTTTGAGTCTCTTCTCAATTATAAATCAATAATTTTGTTACTTTAGTCAAACAAACCGATCGAATAATTAGTTTCAAATGTAAACATAATATTAACTCAATATTAGAGCTGAATATTTAATGTTTTGGTTTTGAGTTTAAATTAATTTTTAATTACGTAAATCGGATATAAATGGCATTAAAATTCTATTTAATTAATTGTTTTGTTATTCAAACAAAATATTAATAATAAATGAGTTAAGTATTTGTGAGAAGTGAACGAACTCGTGTCGGATCTGTTGATGAGAGCCCTTTGTGTACCTGATCTCCAGAATCGGACCCACTATTGAGTTAAGATTCAGTGGTTTATCCGATTCGACATTTATTCGAAACTATTTATATAGAAATTAAAAGTAACTTAATTTGAAAACTTCGATAACATTGTGACCTCATTTCAAGTGATGCCTAATATAATGAATTCGCAATTTTAAATACTTTATACTTAATAAGCCGTGAAATGAATTATTGAAAATCATTTCAATAGTTTATATATAAGTAGTGATTAGTTCATAAAAGAATAACTTAATTAAACATTTATAAGTCAAGAGTCAAATGACTTGTATTTCGATTTTTGAATCGATTTAAAGTATATTTGAAACCAGGGATGCGCAAACTCAGCCGAGCCATGGGATCAGGGAGTTCGGAAGTCCCGAAATTGGTCTCGGCCGCTGAATCCAGCTAAATTAAGGCTTAATATAACCTGATTAAGCCGTTCTTTTGCTAATTAGCCTTAATTCGGTCTCAATTACGTTAATTTAAGCTTAATTGTGCTAAATTGTGGTTAAATACGGTTAAATTCAGCTTTAATCAGTTTAAATCCGTTTCGCTCCGCGCCGGCGACAAAGTCTGGGGGATCGACTTTTCGCTTCGAGCTCAGGGGGATTTTTGGTCAAAAAATTGTCCAGTGGGGATTTTGGGCTGATTCCCCTTCGCATCCCTGTTTGAAACCATTAGGACTTGATTTGAGACCATTGAGATCATTGAAACCATTGGAATCATTAGAAGATTGGCTCAGTTTGTGGTCAAAAGTCCAAATACAATGACCGCTCACTTCGAGACCTCAAATCTCGCGCATTCTATGCAAAACAATTTGCAATTCTCGTGATATAACGTGAATGTAATACACTTTCGCTGAAAGTCTAAACAAATTCGTTACAAATTTCTCGATAACTCTATTCTCTCTCAAAATAATTTGTCCGATAAGACAAACAATGAGTCGATTGTGGTTTGAATTTAATTTAGAACTGATTTCACATAACTATTGAATGAATTCCAATTCATTTCTGATATTGAGTTTGAGATCAATGAAACCGTTTGTTGTTTTATCACAAATAAATAAAATTTCCTTAAAATGTTTTCCAAAAACATAAATGATTAGAGAAATATTTGTTTCAGTGATGGCCAGACTTTTTCGTTCACAGCGGGATATTCTTGTGTGAGCTCAGAATCAAACACTCTTTGGTTTTGAGTCCAATTAAATTAAATTTATTTGATTTTCATTCACTTCTACTAAATCTCTTCTAAATCTCAGGTGTTTTTCGATCGGTTTCTAAATTCTGTTTCTCTTTAGTTTACACCAAAATAATTGATTGCTTTAAGGATTAGTAGAATTCAAAAACTAACCAAACGTTTTGTTCGGTTTAAAAATTTAGAAATTGAAAAGTTTAGGGAAAATTGGAATTAATTACAAGATTTTTATTTATGATTTCAAGTATTTGTTGGTTTCGTTCGTTACGTAACTCTACTCTTAGTGTCGATGTCTTGTATTTAGGTCTTTATTGTCGCTCGAAATCAAATTTGGATCCGTTCTGACGGCCAGTCATTGTGCCCGTTGTGCCCATTGAGCCCATCGGCCATTTCACCGCTACTCCAACCGGTTTGGGCCCACAATTGACTCGTCCTTCGCTTTCATAATCACCTTTCGGACAGAGAGACAAACCTCTGGCCGATTGGCATCGTTTTCAAAGCAGACAAATGTATCAAATTTTTACGCTTAGTTTTAATAACCGATTAATTGATTAAACAATTGCTTCTATTCGAGAAAACTATGATTGCAATCACTAATTGAGTCATACCTTTAATCTCACTTTAATTCTTATTATCTCAACATTTTTGAAATATTTATAATCAAATTAAATTTAAATAATCGCGAATCTAATGAATAAGGTTTGCGATAATGCGTTATAAATGTTAGTATAATTGAGTTGAGATCTAAACAAATGATAGCAATATTGCGAAACAATAGCAAAGAAATGCATTCAAAAGTGTATTCATTACCACATTCTTTGTGTTTGCTTTGAGACTAAAATTACGGACTTATTAGACATGAATTTTTTGTGATTGTATTTTTTGTTGATTTTTCTAGTTTATGGTTCATAAGACAAACACCGAGTGATTCTCATTTTGCTGTCTGTATATGCAATTCAATCGCTAAATAGACTGAACTTAATTGCATTGAATCGACGAAATAAATTTTGGATTCACTTCGAGATTATTATTATGTTTGAAGTTTTGACAAACATCTGGAAAATTGTAAACCGATTCAGACTTTGCGATGAAATGCAAATCATTTTGTAATTAATTTCTAGTCTTTTTCTCTCAAAAGTTTATATGTTTTTAACGACAAAATCGTTTCGTTTTTCAAATCATTCGTCTGAAGAGGTTTTGAGACTAATCTGTCGTTTATTTGTGTTGACTCTGAAAAGTAATTGACAATCTTTGAGGAGGTTTTAGGCGCTGAAGAACTGATCAATGATTTAGTATAACATCACTGAAGACAAGGCCAGAGATGCCAAACAAGAATCGAATTTCTTTTGAGCGAAGGATTGTTTTCAATAATAATTATCATTAAAATGAGTCACAAAAAGAATAGAAACAGGATTTGAGTGTAACTCACAATATGTTTAATACTATTTGACGGAAACTCCTATTTATCTGCGAATCAAGTTTTGAAAAAAAGTTGAAAACAAACGCAAAATCCTTGAAAAATGATTGCTTTAAAAGGATTGTCAAATGGATGGGAGAGTTGTAAGGAATACACAATCAGTTGGAGAACTCAAACATCAATTCTGAGATTTAAAGCCCAACTAAAGTGTTGCCAATGTTTGGCAAATAAGACAAGACTTACATCACAAACAGACCATCGATTGATTGCCAATCGATCGATGAATTAATTGAAATTTGCTTTCAAATGCAAAGAACAAGATAGAAGTGATGGCAGTGGTGATGACACAATCACCAGACAGACAATTTGCCTTTAGTCACCTTGATCATTTGATGCTAATTGCCCACGAATTCCAATTAGTATGCTAACTAAGTGCCCATTAGATTCTGAAAGGTACCTTGCACACATCAAGAAGACCCAACTCATTTATTATATATACAAACTGTGAATAAAGTCGTGAATGTCGTCAGATTGGATGATAAAAAACGTTTTTCTAACAACAGTTCTTAAGACTGACTTCAAGGTAATCAACAAATGCTTCGAAGGCTTCGGAGGTAAGAAAGATCTGCAACCAGTAATGCAAAGATTGGAACAGGACTTCAAAACAACATATCTTTGATTTAATGAGAGAGAGGGGAGGGAAGGGAGAGAGAGAGAGAGAGAGAGAGAGAGAGAGAGAGAAAGAGAGAGAGAGATGTTCTAAGATATACTCTCTTAGAGTAAAGTCATTTCTTTAACGAAAATGAGTTACGATTTTTAGCAAAGATTTAGTTCAGAGAAATTGAAATTCAAAACACATTTCATTAGATATAACGCAATACAAGGCTTAGAAATGAAATTTTATTTTCGAGTTTATTTCAGATTTAAATGAAATCTTTTTTATTTTGTTATTATCGGGCCATAGCTCAGGGCATAGATCAAGGTTGAGCTTCAAAAGGGGGTGATATAAAGACACTCCGAGTCCGACCTCAAAACCGTCGTCTCTGAGACTGTTTTAAATTTTATGGCAATTGGGAAACATTTGATTTCAAAATCGCCAAACGATAAAAAAAAGGAAAGATATTTCTCGAATTTCGAGATAAGTTTGGTTTCAAAACGATTGCAGTGAAGCCATAACCAGGTATTGGTCTTCAGTGAACATCAGAGGAGGCCATAGGAGGCCAATACTGATCGCACTCTTATCGCATATATTTTCCAGATTTTCCTTTTTTTAGACGTTTTCTGAATTTTAAACCGAGAATGAAGTTTCTCATCAAAGTCGAGACACGACTACAACTCGGCTGAAGAGGAGGACAACGATTATTAAACCAAATTAAGATTAGATGTCGAGTTAGATCACTTGGACTATTCCATGATTCGTATTCTTGTACGAACTTCTTTTTGCACAGTATAGTCATGGTTGTCCAACCAGATTGCAATTATCTCATGTCAAACGATAACTTTATGGCTCAATTGATGGTTCCTAATGGAAAACTTTCTAAACCGGTCTGAATTATCCTCAAAATTGTGTCATTTGTGATCACTTCTGTTCATTTCTGATCGTTTCGTTTGTTTTCTCTCATTTAATAAACATTTTCTAAAATTTATTTCTAATTTTCTATAAAATCTTTCAACAGATTATGAAAATCATTGAAAATAATTGAATCGTTTTAATATTCAAAATACCGAATACGAAGAGAAACGACAAAACCATAAACTAATAAATAGAGGGATCATATTGAGGGTAATCGAGGGATATATTATTATTTTCGGATTCGATGTAAAACTCTGTGAGAAATCCATTCCAAAGCCTTCATTAATGTTTAGATTCGTAAAAATGATTGCAAAGAAATTCATTAACGAAATTCATGGCTTATGTCTTAAAGCGATTTGAGATTTCGTACAAATATCCACAAAATTTAGCCAAAAATAGTTATTTAGAGTTATTATAAGTGAATTGAGAGAACACTTTCTCAATCATTGCTTACGACAAATGAACAGATTATTAGAATATCTTTGTTGGCATTGAATCGTTTGAATTTAAAATTTCATAATATTTA
>JAQGAJ010001080.1:0-11114 GCA_034689365.1 Liebstadia similis
AAAATCTCATTTATAGCTAGATTTAATTAAATAGTTTTTTTTTTGTATTTCTTAGCGTTTTAAGTTAATTATATTCAATTAAAAGCATGGTAATAGTCGAATTAGGCTTTAAAAAGTAATTTAGCCGAGAAAAATGATATCTAATTTCAAGGTTTTTAGGAGTGTAAAAATTGATATTTTATGAAATAGCACCATTTCTCAGAAAAAACTTTTTTGTTATTGAAAATTATTGGTTTTTTCTTGTTGGATCATGTTCGCCGTGAAATTTCGAAGAAAATGAGACATTTTAAAATTTATAATCAGTTAGAAAATTTCATATATCGATGCTAAACTTGAAAAATTTCATATTTTTTCAAAAATGGCAACCCTAACACTTTCAAGTGATTAATTAAAATTATAATTTGGTTTAAAACTTGAAAACATGTTTGAAAAAGCTAAAATCAGTAGTTATACTATAAATCTTGATTACAATTGGGTTACAAACATTATTTCAAGATAATTTTGAAGTGAAATCAAATTAAGTTTTGTCCCAGAATTTTGAGATACTGACCAAATAATTTGGCTGATTGGACTGAAAATCACCAGAATGGAAAGGTATATTTTGAACAACTGATTGTGTAAAATAAAAGGAGGGCCCCCTCTAATTATTGATTAAATTGCAATAATAACTATTGTTTTGAGTTATAACATAAAAGAAACCAGAGATTTGAAAACTGTGTTTTGGGCCCATTTTCTAACTAAACCAACGTATTTATCATTTCAAAAGGCCAAAACCGTCGCAGGAGTTGACTTGTTTTTAAAACAAGTTGTTATGAGTCTAAAATAGATTAGTTTTATTAAAATCAAAATTGATCAGAACCCCAATTGCTATTATAAATGTATCGTTTGAAATACCTAGAACGGAGCTCTAAATGCCAAATTAGTTAGTTGTGAGTTGTCACGAGTTGAAGTTTGAAGTTCATTAACTAAAATTCATTGTCAAACCAGAATAATGTTAAACATGTATTTTTAAAACCAAATGGAATAGATTAACAATGATTTCATTAAAATGTCATTGAGAGGAAGGAGATACCGCTTGACATTTTATTGTCGTTTAAATGTTGACATTAAAACGCTATTTGTTGAAACACTCGGTAAATGTTATTTTCATACGAATAACCTTATTAGACGACAAAAGTACGAAATATGTAGTATTATATTTATAATCAGAAAACAATTGTTTTCGTAAATTGTTTATCCAAACGATTATCTGAAAGAAAATTATAAACAGCTTAAGAGTATTATATAACTGAATTCCATTACTATTATTTGATTAAATGAAAGTAGAATAAATATTGAACGACCTTCGGGCTTACCCGACGATAATCGTGAAAATCGGACAGCATTTTGAGAATGTCGATGACAGGACTGTAGAATAGTTATGGATTTGTACGAAAAGAAATACATATATAGTCAACACTGATAATCAAAAAACAGTGCCGTTATTTGGAAAAAGAGAATAAAAAATTGTAAATCAAATCAAATCAATGAAATACGAAGAGGAAGTGATTAAACAATTTCAACCAACAATTAATGCCTGTGCCGGCGGTCTGTGATCAAGAAGATTTCATAATCGAATTCAAGTCAGAACTAGATGAGAATAACCTCGAAAAGACAAACAAATGAAGAACTCGAGTCCAGATTTACAAAAGCCAATGATGTTGTGGAACAGATCCCTAGACAAACATCTCATTGATGAGCTCAACTGGAAAAGAAGACACATCTCACTAGAGCCCAGAAGAAGTGTCTAGAACTCTAAGAAGACTTCCGACGAATGAAAATAGAGGTCGAGAGATGTACTCAATTGGCCGAAGAAAGGAAACAAAACTTCGAGGAATTAAAAATTGAGATCACTGACTATAAGAATGAATGCTTGAGGACTGAAAAACAACCGATGCATTGAGGGATTTATTTCGAAGAATTATTGAAACCCAAGAATCACAGAATTCAAGTATCGAATAAACCATCTCCAGAGTGAACTCACACTTCTCAAATAAAAAAAAAATTCAGAACTCGATGAGAGCATCAGAGGAGAAAGATTATGCGTTCATAAGATTAGAAGAGGAAGTGAATCAGTTGAACACAAAGACTTCTTCTATAGAAGATTTGGTTGGAAGACTGGAAACAAAAGATCTTGAGTTACAATCTTTGAAAGATAAGTTAAGTAATAGTGAGATCGCAATCAATGATTTGAGTGAAGACAAAACGAGATTATAAGAAGAATTGAATAATAAATCGATTGAATTCGAGGAACGGTTGAAACAAATGCAAGAATCAGTAGAATCTGGAAGAAACGAATTTAAGAATCGGTTAAACAAATTACAAAACGATCAATTGATCAATTGATCACAAACTGAGAGCCGAACAGTAAAAAAAACAGTTATCAGAGAAAGGCAAATCAGTCCAACAACTGATCCTAAAATGTAAAGACTTCGAGTTTACCGTCGCTGACAATCAAAAGATCATCGACTCTTTGAATCTTGAGATAAAGACGTACCAAGTAAACAATTCAAATAGTGATACATTGAAGAACGAATTAGACGCCAAGAAGAATATTATCTCAGATATGGAGCAACAAATTCAAACACTGAAAATGATCGCAAGTGAGAACTCAGTATCCCTTGCATCACTCAGGTATCACTCAGGATTAAGAGCGAGATCCAGAAGTTCACAGAACAGGTGAATGGCTATCGAGACTTCAATTCTGAGCTGAGAGAACTCCTACGATTGAACAAAAAACTAAAGGTTGATGTCCACGAGAGATCAGTTGAACTTGAGAATGAATTGGATTCGCATAAGACTCAGATAAAGGAAATGATTAAAAAGAATGAAGAGGAGGGAATGCCCTATCTATTACAAGAAAATGATACTGAAAGATACTGGATGGCTGTTTTCATCCAAGAGATGGTCGACTGTGAGTCGGCCGGAGTTATGTTCACTTGTGATCCGATCACTGAATAGGAGACTGATTGAGATCACCGCCAACTATGGTTTGGGAGAGTCTGTAGTCTCGGCCTCCGCAGACCCGGACACTATCCGACTCTCTGTCAATATACAGTCCAACTCATTATCCAAACCCCGAACCATCAGAGCTATAGAAAAGAAGACAATCGGAGCGAACAAGACATCAATAAAATTGTCTGAAAGTGGAGGCACTGTCGAGGAAGAGATCACTGATAGAGAGAACTGTTGTGTCAACGATGAAGTGCTGTTCCGTTTGGCGGACTTAGGTCTCACAATACATCGCCACTATGGGAATGCCCGCGATATCGAGTGGGGTGTGAAAGGAGGACAGATATATATGTTGCAGTCGAGACCCGTCACCAATTTGGACAACTCCTACACCGACTACGAGATCATGCACGAGATGGACACTGGCCTCGTCTTTGAGAACGAGATCTACTCGAGGGCACATTGGGGTGAGAACTTTCCCGGTGCTACTTCGTGGACAACTGTGAACTGGTTCTGGTCAGACAAGACCTGGATGTTCAGGATGTTAATGGAACAAGGAAGGCGAGTAATGAAAGACTACAATCCATACCAGGAACCTGGGTATGGGTATGGTCTACAACCAAATAATGTTCAACCTGACCACGGGTCCATTTGAAATGTTCGCTGAATACTCAGAGTCTAAGCAATCTGAAGGTATGGTTTTAGCGATGTTCGGCCGCCATATCAAAGATGAAGATGTCTTAAGAATGTTTGCGGAGAAGAGAAAAACTTTTAAGAAGAAAAACATTTTCAGCAAATTAAAAATGATCGCTAATCTTATCTATCAATTGATATTCGCGCCGACAAATCTATTCAAGGATAAAAAATATTACATCGAAGACATTAAGTATGACCTAGCTAAAGAGGTGAAGACTTGTCGCAACTCCCAAGAGATGTGGCAAATTATCTTGGACCACTATAAACACACTATGAAGGCGGGAAGAAAGAACCATGGTAATGTCTCCATGGGAGCATCTATAAAGATGGGTCTCTTGAAAGGAGTGTTAGCATCGGCTCTAGGTAATTCTAAATTACTAAATTATCATGAAGTTCAAAGTCCAATTGAACTTTAGACAACAATCCCGAACTCGAGGACGACCTCAATCTAATGATCTCTTCGTGCGATGAAGTGATTAGCGCTGAAGTTCCCAACTATTTGAGACATATCGCGAAGAATATCAAAGATAAGGAACGATTCCTAAGGCTCAGTGATGAGGAAGCCCTAAAAGAGCTCAGGGAAGGGACGGATGAGGCGTCGCGAACATTCAAGGAATTTATAAACAAGCATGGTCATCGAGGATATAGGGAATTGGACGTTATGAATCTGCCATGGAGAGATAATCCTCTGCCTTGTATCAAGACTATCAAGGTAAATTGAAATTTCTCTTAATTCCTTTCCTTATTCTTTTCCGCATTTCTTCACCACTTTCTTCGACCCTTTAACTAAACTTTTTCTCATCCCTTTCCTCATAGGGTATGCTCTCTGGCAGTGAATCACAACTCGAGGAGAAAGTTGTGAAAAGTGTAGACCAAGTGATGAGTGAATTGAAAACTCCGATGGGTTTTGTGAGAAAATGGTTAATAAGGAAATTCTTTCTTCCGTGGAATCGGTGTGGAGTCGGATATCGGGAACACTCCAAGTATTTCATGATTTGGTTGGTTGACAAACAGAGACAAGGCTTCCGTGTATTGGCTCGAGCTATGCATAGGGAGGGTCTGATTCCCAGTGAAGACACTTTCTTCTATTTGACCCCAAATGAAGTCCAAGACCTGTGCTTTGGTCGAAGAGATCCTCTGCTTCTGATGAAGGCTCGGCTCAGGAGACGATTGCACCCGAAAATGGATAAATACAAGTTTGAAGAGTTCATTAAAGGACCGGATATGAAGCCCAGGAATGTATGTCAGAAGTTCTCTGATCAATCACTTATCACTTGTTCTTTCTATTCTTCAGTTGGAGGACAGACTCATCCCAACCAATATAACTAACGGAACTGTGCGTATGACCGGAACGCCAGTCAGTTCGGGTACAGTTAAAGCCAGAGTGTGTGTGGCAGAAGATATCTCTGATGCCGACAATATTCAGGTTTGACTTCACTCTTCAGCACCTCTTCTCATACATATCTTTCCCTCAACAGTCGGGTGATATTCTGATCACATACTCGACAGACATCGGTTGGAGTCCATATTTCCCACTCCTGGCCGGCATAATCACGGAAATCGGTGGAACCATATCTCACGGGGCGGTCATCGCTCGGGAGTACGGCATCCCTTCCCTGATAGCAGTGGAGGGCGCGTGCAATGCCTTCAAGACCGGAGACATTTGTGTATTAGACACTCAAACGCAGACCATTACCAAAGTTGCTTAAAGAGAAGATTTTGATAATTTTAATTAATTTTTCAATTTTAACCTTACTTACAATCAATATAGCCATCAATGTAAATTAGCTAGTCTAATTAATTTCATTAAAAATGCCAAATAATAAACACAGAAAATGTTTTGATATATAATGACATAGTATATAAACTAAACTAATACCAGAGTAAAAGAGCCCTCAATTAATATTTTTTCAATAGAGGATAGAATTTATCAAAATGTTTATAGTTGTTAAATTTATTTTCCATGAGGTATATAACCAGAGCATAATTGTTGAATGAAATCATTGAAACTTTTGCCGCAATGAAAGTCTTGGCACTGGTTTTGGTGTTTGTCGTCATGGCCTCTGGTCAGAGGTTGCCGTTCCCGGAGGCTCTTAAGGAGAACATAACTAATTGGAACCAAGAGGAGCCCTATATCATCGGTGGTACTGCTGTCCCAGAAGGCGGCCGTCCATTTCAGATCATGCTTTTGAGGAGCGCTTCTTTCACTTGCGGCGGAAGTTTAATCGGTGCCAACAAAGTCTTGACCGCTGCTCACTGTGTCTACGGGTAAGCAAATGTTGTGCTGAGCCGACACAAAAGTACTTATGTTACCATGGTAGAATTTCATGTTAAGTCAGGTTAACTTTAGCGGTTTACAGTTACAGTTCTTTTTTGTAAATTCCATTGAGACATTTCAAATGATATTTAATCAAGATCATAAATTGTTGTTAAGTAACTTGAATATTGAATTCATGTGAGTGCAGGACTAATTCTAGTTTACCACCTAGGAATGAGAACAATCCCGGTATATTTACAGTAAGATATAATACCCGGAGCGCATCGGGGGGTTGGATTATCGGTGTGTCCAAAATCAGTCGTCACCCCCAATACAACCCCAACACAATTGACTACGACGTGGCTGTGCTGAGACTGACCGGTTGGTT
The DNA here is from genome assembly GCA_034689365.1 of Liebstadia similis. Classification (NCBI taxonomy): domain Eukaryota; kingdom Metazoa; phylum Arthropoda; class Arachnida; order Sarcoptiformes; family Liebstadiidae; genus Liebstadia; species Liebstadia similis. The sequence continues at coordinate 6,333 of JAQGAJ010001080.1, forward strand.
CACACCGGGCACTAATGCCCAGATTGGCGAAATGGCTTGCAGCGAACCGGCAGCTAATGCCGCTGCTATAGTCAGTGGGTACGGTAGAACATCTGGTGGTGGTGCCGTGTCTCCGGTCTTATTACAAGCTACACTCAAAATTGTCGAAAGAAAACAATGTCAAACGAAATATGGCTCGATCAACACAATCACTTCCGGGATGATTTGTGCCACAGACAATGGTAAAGGAGCGTGCAATGTGAGTATCATGATGAAAATGTAGATGTGATCAGATATATATCAGGCATATTTTCAAATCAAAATTTGGTCACCCTAGTCAGATAGTTTAAATTTAGAACTTTTGTTTCAACATTTTCATATTGGCAGGGTGATTCTGGTGGACCTCTAACTGTGGATGGTCGACAAGTAGGTGTGGTCTCGTGGGGAGTGTCCGGATGTAATACGAATTATCCCAGTGTTTTCGCCAATGTTCCCAACTTGAGAAGTTGGATTACCTGCCAATAAATTGCAAACTTTGAGACAACCTGACCACTTGTGTTGTTCATTTTGGTTAATCTGAAGTTGCGCAACCCTGTCTATTATGTAGCTTACCTTGGTAAATTGTTTTATTTATGATTTAGAGGACTAATAATAAACTATATTTTATTTAATGTATATGTAATTGGTTAAAAGCAATAAATTTTGTTATGTTGTTCAAATGTGCAAGAATACTCTGCATAGCTCTTCAAATGTATTTATAAACTGAATTCCAACTTTCATTTGGCAAGTTATCTAGGCTAGCGAGGTGTAAATATAATCTTGTTTACCTAGAATAGCACATATTGGCATTTGCAGCGTATTTTGATGTTTTCAAAGTTTCATCGATCAGATGATAGGTTTCTAATTCACAATTTGTTCTGAGAACCTTTAACTTATGCCAATTTATTGTACTTGGGTAAATTGAGGCCATTCACTAACTACTGTCATCATTAGTGTGACCAAAGCTAACATGACTAAATGAGCCCTCAATTGTTTTTTAAATAGAGGATAATTAATGATTGTTTTCAGTTTAAAAATTTATTTACAAGATTTATTGATCGAGGTATATAACCAGAGCATAATTGTTGAACGAAATCATTGAAACTTTTGCCGCAATGAAAGTTCAAGTCTTAGCTTTGGTTTTGGTGTTCGTCGCCATAGCCTATGGACAGAGGCTGCCGTTCCCCGAGGCTCTTAAGGAGAAGATTCCCAACTGGGACTTACAGGATCCTTATATCGTTGGTGGCAGTCAGGTCAAGGATGGCGAGCGTCCATTTCAGGGGATATTACTTCAAAACGGTTCTTTCATTTGCGGCGGAAGTTTCATCGCTTCTAACAAAGTCTTGACCGCTGCTCACTGTGTCTATGGGTAAGCGATTCTTGTAATCAATGTTTTTTTTGTGCACTCGTTATGAGATTATCAAAAAGCAAGAATTTCTCACTTGTTTTGGCACAAATTATAAATCAAAATCTTTGATTAGTCGAGCTCTCAATTGTTTTCTATGAGCGTCTTCTGGACGGCTCTGATCTGTATGCCTGTTGGCATATACTGCATCCCCTTGGATGAATGTAGTGAAAAAGGGTAATTATGATTTATACCTAGGAATGAAAACAATCCGGGGATATATGCAGTAAGATATAACACTCTGAGCCTATCGAGTGGTCCGACCATCAAAGTCTCCCGAATCAGTCGTCACCCGCAATACAACACAGACACAATCGACTTTGACTTCGCTGTCCTAATATTGCAAACTTCTTTCACACCGGGTAATAATGCCGCGGTGGTTACCATCGCCAAAAGTGCACCGGCAGATATGGCCATGGCTATTGTCAGTGGGTTCGGCCGAAAATATGGCGGTGGCCCTGTGTCTCAGGTCCTATTGAAAGCTGACCTCAATATTGTTAATCCAACCCAATGTAAAACAATTTATCTCGCGGTCAACGATGTCACTCCCAGAATGATTTGTGCCGGAAATCTTACTGCAGGAGCTTGCAATGTGAGTATCATGATAAAAAGTAAATATGATTAAATATTCGAGAAAGAATCAGGCATATTTTAAGATTACAAGAATTTGGTCACTTTACTCAGAAAAATAATCGCCTAGCTTAAATTTTTGTTCTTATTTAAGACATATCTCATATTGGCAGGGTGATTCTGGTGGACCCTTAACTGTGAAGGGTGAACAAGTAGGTATAGTCTCGTGGGCAGTGTCCATGTGCCCTACCGCGTTTCCCACTGTTTTCGGCTATGCGGTCAACCAGAGAGACTGGATTACATCTCAATAAATTACCAAGATTCAATGAATGATTCTTTAAAATAATATAATAAATTATTAATAATTGACTTCTTTGTGATGCTTTTTGAATTTCTGGGATATTTTGAATTTAAATTACACTTAATAAATCTTCTTAATCTAGATCAGTTTAGTTAAACTTCCTCAGTTAAGAGAAGAGATAATTGTCTAATTGTGGAAAAATCCCATCATTTTTCTACTAAAACAAGTCAATTCAGTTAAATTTGAAAGGATTTTGCGGTTTTTCGATTAATCTACGCAACTTTTGGCTTAATTGTGCTAGATTATAGCTAAATTCAATATAAAATCTCGTTTCAGACGGCTAAATGTCAGGGAAAGGTTTTGTCATTTGAATTAAATAGGGCTGAATTTATCTGGCTGGGTTATCTGATCATATTTCGCTAAATTGTTATACCTGGGATACTGGGTATTTACCACGAAGACAATAATAAGCAGTTAGTTGTATAACAGTTTCGGTAATGTATTGAAAAATATGAATTTAAGAATTTTTTATTGTCTCTTCCTTACAAATTGATTTGATCTCGCTACTATTTCTAATTCCATATGACAAGTATATAATAAGACCGAATACCATCCAAACAGCAAAACGTATCCAAGTTTTTGATGATAACTTTAACATTAGATAAACATTGACAAACACACTGAGAAAGGGTACCAAAGGCACCATGGGCACTTGGAAGGAACGCGTAGAGGGCACTTGTGGTTGGTAATGGAGTAATGTGCCCATTGTGATTATAAGCAAGAGTAACACCACAATTAGTACTATCGGAAGTGGTCTGAGATCATAGAGTTGAGACTCGAGTACTATCACAACAATGTCCAGGATTACGATCAAAAGAGCTATCATTAAGAATGTGTCAATCAATTTGTTTTTCCCCTTAAGTACTAAATTACTTGTGATTGCGATCAAAACGTTAGACACATATGAAGATAAACGGGTCGTCACTTCAGAGCTTTTGAAAGCGAGTACTTGTTTGAGGAAAGCCTTTCCAGTTATCCGACAATTTTGGAATTCTGGGTCTGAAGAAGAGAATCTGTGGAATAAGTGGTTATAACTTCGATCTGTACTCAAAGATAGTCTTACCTAATGATCAAAATAGATTCGGCGACCAAAGAGTATGCCAGAAGTGTTCCGATGGACATCATGTCTGCCAGCGCTTCGATGTTGAAGAGAGTGGCCATCACTGCAGTCAGTATTCCACCTAAAAGTGTAGCCCAAATGGGTGTTTGAAACTTGTGATGAACTTCAGCTAAGACACGGAATATAACGCCATCGTTGGCCATGGCATAGATGACACGGGGCAAGGGATACATCCCACCCAATAGGGACGTGGATAAGCCACTGAGTGCACCGATTGACACAATCCATTTGGCCCATGTCCAACCAACACTTTCAAAGATATAAGGAAGGGGAGCACCGTTCGTGTATTTGTCACTCTGGAGATAGTAGGGAAGCATAAGTGTCTGCACAGAGGATATGCCGAAATAGGTTAAGAATATGAGCGCCAATGAAATTATTATCGATAGTGGTATCGATCGCTTGGGATTCTTGGCCTCCTCTCCCGTTGTGGCGATCGCGTCGAAGCCCACAAAGGCTAAAATGATCATGATTAGCTAATGTCAATCAATTGAACTTGATACTTTACCATAAAAGCAAGTAGCTGCTCCCGATAACATTCCAGACACTCCGAAAGGAAGGAAACCACCCGATCCTCCCTTAACATCAGAAGGAATGTCTTTTTTGTCGATTTGCCAGTTATGGAAGAATGAGGTTCCGTCTCTTGTGGACAGACCGACGTTAGTGAGTCCGGTGATGATGACAAAAGTGACGACACATAAATTGACAATTGTCATCACGGTCATTAACCGTATTGACTCTTTGACACCCAATACAAGTAGTATTGTCAGGAATATAGTCAAGAAGAAGGCTATCGGATCGGGATATGAGGCCATTCCCTCTACGGTTATCGGAATCCAAGAAACAAAGTGTTTAGCTATCGTCCCATTGCATAAGGAGTCGATGTATAAGGAGTAACCCCGAGCTACTGATGCCGTTCCTATTATGGGAACATATAAACAATGGTCTATCAAATAATCACTAACCGATCACATATTCGAGTATAAGATTCCAACCGATGATAAACGCCATGAGTTCACCCACTGTTACATACGAGTAGACATAAGCCGAACCCGCACGAGGAACACGTGCACCGAACTCAGCGTAACAAAAGGCTGAATATGAACAGGATTTGAGTTAATTTTACAAAAAATAATCAAGATAACATACCTGCAAACACAGAGGCGATGGCAGCTTTTGAATGGAATGTTTAGTTTGAATAATGAAAAGCTATTATTTAGTAATACCTATGAGAAAGGATATGCAAATCGCAGGTCCCGAGTGTTGAGACGCCACCACTCCGGCCAATACATAGACTCCCATTCCCAGAGT
>JAQGAJ010001081.1:0-11113 GCA_034689365.1 Liebstadia similis
AACTTATATTTCGTTCATTATTCTCAATAAATATCTGTTTATTAAGACTAACTTTGATGAGAAAACTAATCGAGAAACTTATGGCAACCTTTCGATTATCAGATATGACTTGAATAATGACTTTTTGTCAATTCAATTGCTATTCAGAGCTGAAACAATGTTTTGTTCGTTAATTACAATTCATATTCACAGCGACAATGATTTTGAAATACCTGTGATATTTTCAAATATATAGACAGCAAATCTATAATTCAATCTAATGAGTGCGACAAATGTTGTAACGAGTTCTTGAGTTTCATATAAAAGCCTTGAATGATAATTATCGACAACAATATCACTGATTGTTCGGTCAAATTGTTTTAGGACTGAATCATTCAAATCGTGTTTATTTAGTGATTATTTAAGTTCTGATCACCAAAAGTGCAATTAATTTGCAAAACTATTGCTATTAAAGTGAAAATTATGCTAAAACTATAACTCGTTTATCTCGAAATAACTAAAAATTTCTACTAATAAGTGAATATTTTCTTTAACTGAAACTAAATTATTGAACTTTATTTAATTCAAGAGTTAAATCCTTAATATAAAAGTAATAATTTGATAAAAGTATTGATGTTTAGAACTTAAGCAAACTTTGGAACCAAAGTTTCCAAATCTGTTTACTTCTGTTCGGTTTGAATGAAAATGAATAAGAGTGTTGTGATCGGTCGAGTGATGTCTTCACTTGAGGTCACTTTTGACAATGATTATGGAATAATTGGTTAAAATTGTGTGAACTCTTCCAACTGTTCTCAGGACAGTCTATGAGTGGGTTTGTGTGGTCGGCCGTCAGCGGCGGTGCAGTCATAGACTGTCTCACAGAGAGTGTTGAGTCAGTGATAGAGTTGTGTTCAGTCATAGACTGCGTTCACGACTGAGAGCCCTATTCAGAGCCCTATTCGCCACTCGAGTGACACAAACTCTCTGTTTCTTTGTGTTCGCCATTACTTTCAACAGATTTTCAAACATTTAATCTTCAAAACAATTAATTGAGACGATTGTGTGGCACTGAGAGGACACCCGAACGGACAATAGTCGTGTCTGACAGTGAAGGACTGGTCACAAGTGATAACTTCTTCGTACGAATGAATGTGGACTCGAATAATGAATCGTCCCTTCGGTACCAGTTTTCATAATGAAGACCTCATGTATGGACTCTCTCTCGTTGGCCATCAATGATATCAATGCTCACATCAATGTCCAGCTAAACAAGAAGTGCTACAAAACACAACTGAATCATCTCTTAAAGGTTGGTCACCTTCTGTCTTGTCTTCACCTTCTTATACGTCACTCACCTTCCGATCTCTTCCGCACAGTTAATCAGTGACTTCGGCTTTGAATGCGAGCGACAGATCTATCGGTGTCTTCTGCTGAGCATCACTTCGACCTCAGATAGTCAACGGATCTCTTTATTGCATCAGTTGTTCACAGATTTAGACTTCTTTTCGCGACCAAATTGGGTGACACTTATTGATTGTGCTCTAAAGGGAATCGTTTCGGTCAATGTATCGGAAATATGCAAATGTCTTAAATTGAATGACACCCAAAAGGCGGCATTCCTGGTGGCCTTGACTGACAAGACTAAGTCGTGTCCGGTGGCCGCCGACCAGTTAGAAGACATTGGACTCAACAGTGATTTGAACTCATTTAATGAATTGACTCATTATATCATTGCACAGACAAACGCCGACAATAAGGCTTTGTCTCAGAAACTAACCAAAAGTATGTCCAAACATATCCAGACATCTAATCCATATTCTTATTGTCTTTCTCTTCGTTGCCATAGATTTGAAATTGAATTCAAAATCGTTAACAAATACTAATAATTTACTTCATCTGCCATTCGTTGACGATTTCGCACTAGACATGGAAGGCCTGTCTTTGGCGTCGAGTGCGGCCGCTCTGACCGACGACCAAATCGCTGGAATGATAGTCAACGAAAGTGGCGTTTCTTTGACCGCCGAAGTCATTCAGCAGTTCAACGTAACGCCAAAACTTTGCGCTAAGATCTTATGTTCTATCTGTGAAAACCCTCAAATCCGTCCGATCGATGGCCAACAGACAGGACAACAGCGCTGTGAAGAGATCGACACTTTCGCCGACATTTGTCGGGAAATACTCTCTTCGGCGTCGCCTTTGACTGAAATAATTCAAGTGATAGACAACGAATCGTTCATTACTAACAGCAAAAAGATGTTCACTAATCAGTCGTTCGCCAAAAATAATTACTGTTTTCAAAGGTTTTGGCAATTTTGCATCAATTTGTGCACAACTGATAAACAAGGTTTGAACACATTTTGTCTTAATTTCTCTTTTCAAACCATTAACTCTTCCAACCATTCCATTGATTCTATCCCAACAGGTCTTTATGTGTTGGGCCTAACCTTCTTCCAGAAGTTGTGGTCACATAACGTCGAGTTTCAGTTCGGGTTCATTGTTCAGTGCATTAAAAACCATTTGATTGCGAAACTGCTGTCCAGTTCACCGACAGGACCCGGACCTGGAAGTGAACCGATCGACCAATTAGTTCCTCACTTGGATGTGTTGAAGTGTCAGCCAGACTTTGAGACCTCTCCTGAACTGAATTCTTGGAAATATCAGAGGTTTTACCAAATATTAGTCGACTTCTGTTCTATTAATTACAATCAAATGTCGACACAAATCAATATGAGTTCAGTCTTTTACTCGCAAGTCATGGAACTCTTCAAATGGCCGTTACAGCAGTGCCCGGATTTGGTATCTCTCGGTTTGTTGGGCTGTAGAGACGGACCCTCTGTTGTGAAGAACGAACTCTTAGGACTGGCAATACCGGTATTCTTAGGCAATCACGCGAACGCAGCCATTATTCTCCACACTATATGGAACACTAATGAGATCGCGCCCACTGTGACTCAAAACACCAATTGGGCCAAACAAATACTTCTTCAGGCGATGTGTGAATATTATATTAAGTCTCCTCCCGATGAACAACAACAGAGACTTTCCCGCATTCTCGATGTGGCCCAAGATCTCAAAGCGTTAAGCATTCTGTTGAACGGCAATTGTTATCCATTCGTGATAGACTTGGCGTGTTTGGCCTCCCGTCGGGAATACCTCAAACTTGACAAATGGCTTATGGATAAGATTGAAAGCAATGGCGAGACATTTGTCAACGCGTGTATAGTCTTTCTGAACCGACGGTGTTCTTCATTACTGGCCGGCACAAACTCAATCGAATCGCCGGCCTCACTGACCACTTTGCCGGCTGAAACGTTAGCCACAATGCTTGCTTGTCTTCAACAAAGTATCACTAATGCAAGTACATCAGGAAATGGAAAGCAAATGTCTCAGGAAGTGAACGAAGCCATACTGACAATGGTTGGTAATTCAACCCGACTTTTGGCCAAACTTCCCCGACAGGGACCGCCCGGAGTGACGCCAACAATCGGTCCGCCAAACCCAACGCGACCACAACTCACGCAAACGCAGTCAAACATCAGTGATATTGGTTTACCTAATCCTAACGTCAATCAAACGCCAGAACCTCAGAACACGAACTTCTCTTCTCCGACCATTCGACCGACTTTCAACCCGATCGGTAACTCACAGCAGACCCCGAACCAAGTCTCGAGTAATACTGTCAATGTTGTCCCACAATCGGCTGACAGAATGAAACAAGTTGTCGGAGACTTAGCCGCCATTTTCCCTGATATGCAACAACAGGTCAGCATTGATATCGAAGAAGAAGCCGACTCTTACTTCCAGCGGATATACAATCAACAACAGTCTAGTAGTCTCTCCATCGACGAAGTGCTTGATATGCTTCGACGTTTTCAAGACTCGCAGTCGAAGAGGGAAAGGGATGTCTTCACTTGTATGATAAGGAATCTGTTCAAAGAATATGGATTCTTTCCTCAATATCCCGATAGAGAACTACTAATAACCGCCCAATTGTTTGGAGGTATTATTCAAATGGGTTTAGTCAAGTATATGGCTTTAGTCGTTGCGCTCCGATATGTGTTGGAAGCTCTTCGCAAACCTCACGGAAGCAAAATGTATTTCTTCGGGATCGCAGCGCTCGACCGGTTTAAGTCAAAACTGAAGGACTATCCTCTCTATTGCCAACATTTGGCTCAAATCCCTCATTTCAGGGATTTTCCGCCACATCTGATTGAATATATTGAATGCGGAACGCAATCGATTGAGCCATCGATGAGAAATTCAGTCAATTCCTCGCAGACGCCAATTGGTTTGCCGTCGATAGTCGGCTCGACTCCGACGCCCAACTCTGGCCTCTCCTCAGCTTTGCCTCAAAGCCTCAGTGGATTAATAACATCGACAGCAAACTTAAACCTCGGTTCGGGTCTGAATATGTCGAATCCTATTGGAAGTAACATCACATCCCGTTTACTCCAAAACCCGAGCGCACCGACAAATAATACGACCACAAACTCTTCAAATACGAGTACAACGCCGAGCACTACATCGAGCAGTGTTGACAAACCAGTGGTCACTTCGAGCGGCAATACTCGTCCATCAATAGCCAACGCAACAAACATCGACACTTTGCTGGCCGCCGGTGAGACAATGTATTCGGTACCACCCGATAGCGTTCAGGACAAGATCGCATTCATTATCAACAATTTATCTCAACTTAATTTACCGCAAAAGACAGAAGAATTCAAAGAAGCGATCGGAACCGAAGAGAATTACTGCGGTTGGATCGCACAGTACTTTGTGATGAAAAGAGCATCGATTGAGCCTAACTTTCATGCCCTATACGCTAATTTCACTGAAATGCTGAAAATGCCCGAACTGACCAAATTGATTCTGAAGGAAACCCACCGAAACATTAAAGTCCTTCTCAGTGCTGACAAAGAAATCGCTAACTTTAGTGATCGTTCGTTACTCAAGAATTTGGGCCATTGGTTGGGAGTATTGACTCTCGCAAAGAGTAAACCGATTCTTAGCGTTGATTTGGAACTGAAGAACCTTCTCATAGAGGCTTATCATAAGGGAACACAAGAACTTCTATATGTGGTTCCATTCATTGCCAAAATTCTTGAGAGTTGTGCCAAATCACGTGTATTTAAGCCGCCGAACCCCTGGACAATGGCTATTATAAAGGCATTAGTAGAGCTCCATCAGGAGCCGGCCCTCAAACTCAATCTGAAGTTCGAGGTCGAGGTGTTGTGCAAAACCCTAAACCTGGATCTCAACTCATTGATCGGCAAATCTAATGCATTGAAAGGCGATAACAGTCGAATTGAGTGTCAGTTAGGTGTCGGTAAACAACCACAGCCTCCGATCCCATCAGTGACAGAGCACATGATTATCCCACAACACACGCCATCGCCGGCGCCTCAATTGGTATCTCATCCACAGATGCAGTCCATCGCACAGACAGTTCCTCAGTCGGGCACTCACTCACCGGGAATGCAATTATTCAATTACAACGACATCAGTATCAATAGCATCAGTGGTCTCGCACAGCATATCGTAATCCAACCCAATCTTCAACTTCTTAATCAGAATCCTCTTCTGAGACAATTCGTTCGTCCAGCCATCGAGCGGGCCGTTCAGGAATGGATTCTTCCGGTTGTGGAGAGGAGTATGAAAATCAGTTTGACTACAGCCGAACAGATCATCAAAAAGGACTTCGCGTTAGATCCCGATGAGAACAGAATGTGTTTGGCCGCTCATTACCTGACGAGGAATTTAACCGCCGGAATGGCAATGATCACCTGCAAAGATCCACTCTTTGTTTCGATCACTCAGGCACTGAAGTCAGCCTTCGCTCAGAAGACAAATATCTCAAAAGACTTGATCGAAGCGACCGCACACACCATCGCCACCGACAATATAGATCTCTGCACGTGTTTCATCCAAAAGACAGCCATCGAAAAGGCTTTGGCAGAGTTGGACAGGAAATTGAAATCAGAGTTTGACATCAGACGCGCGGCCAGATCTGAGGGCCGACGGTATTGCGACCCCTCTGTCCTCACATATCAGGCCGAGAGAATGCCAGAAGCGATTCGTCTGAAAGTAGGTCCGGTCACACCTCAACAAATGAATGTCTACGAAGAGTTGGGCAGAAATATCCCCGGATTTATATCACCCATCACTGACAACATCCCCAATGCTATTGTCAGCAGTAATTCGAATGTCGGGCAAATGATTGGATCGACCGCCACATCGATGACTCAGTTCAAGAACACTTCAAACATGGCAGCCATGACTGGTCTTCAGTCTTCAAACATGAATCAAAATTCCAATCTTCAGACAAATTTCGCCACCGGTTCAGAGATGCCTCCCGTCCCGTCACAGGCAGCTGACGCGGCTCTGATCGGCATTTACGACAAACTGATAACCGAATTGAAGTCACTTATGCATCAGTTCAGTCTTATTCAGTTCTGTTCACCCGAACCGTTCTTGAATACCGTCCACAGTATTGCTGAGACTCTACTGTTGGCCCAACAGAACCCGAGAGATATCGTATATGCGCTCACTTTGATTCAGAAAGTGTTGGACGCAATCGGCGAACTCATGATCAATGTCGAGGCCGGTGTCAATGATATGATGGTCATCAGCCGTGCACGAGATCTGTATCTGGTCATTCTTAAGGCGTTATCAGATCCGCGAGCTTTCACTCATCAGTGGACTACTAAACAGATTACGCGTATAATTCTTGAGCGACTGCTAAATAACTCGAACGGACCGTCACTTCCAGACGAGTTGCTCGAGATTCTGATGCGGTCTTCTTTGATAAACTTCCAGATGATGGACCACCAATTGTCACAACTGATCGAAAACGCTCAGAACCCGGTGGCTCTGGCTTTCACTCTCCAGTTCATCAAACTCTATGGCAATATCATAAACGAAAACGATTTCCCGCTCACTATCGAAAACCTGTTCCGTATGAGTAAAGGAACGACTCATCCGTTGTTCGCAGAAATTCAGTCTATTGTCGAACAGATGAGAGGCGGACAGTCGGTTTCGGTCGGCAACAGTGACATCCCGGCCAGTATGGTCTCAATGCACGACTCGGTCAATCAGGCGCGACAGTTCGACGCCGACCCGCCCGGCCTTCTCGAGAAGACTGAGCGTCTGCTCCGGGAATGGATTCAATTATATCACTCTCAGGCGAATACCAGCAAAATATTCCAGTTCTATGTCCAGCAAATGAATCTTCAGGTAATTGATTCTCTTCTTTGATTCGATTCAATTTCTTATTCATATATTGATTTCAGGGTATACTCAAAACCGATGACCTGATCACCCGATTCTTCCGATTGTCAACTGAGATGTGTGTAGAGCTCTGTTACCGCATTCTGAACGCGGCCGCACAGACACCCGCCTCTTCCAATATAATCGATGTCCGCTCCAAATGTTTCCACACTTTGGATGCCTTCACTCATCTCATAGTAATGCTCGTCAAACACAGTGGTTCTTCATCTGCTGCTTCGGGAGCTGCTTCTGAGACGACCGCGAAGTTGAATCTGCTGAACAAAGTGCTGAATATCATCGCCGGCGTCGCCACTCAGGACCAGGACATACGTCAGGCAGACTTCCAACATCTGCCTTATTATCGCATTTTCGTACTTCTGTTTATGGAGTTAGTGTTGGGTCCGACCAATTTAGGTCTTCCCGGCTCTGTTCTCCTCCAACAAAATCAAATGGGATTAGGTCTGAATCCATCGCAATTGGATCCACTTCTGGAGTCAATCCAATATCAAGTGTTGACCGCGTTCTGCAATACTCTTCACGTCCTCAGACCATCGAAGGCGCCATCGTTTGCATTCGCATGGCTTGACTTCATTAGTCACCGAACTTTTATGGAGAAGTGTTTGCTTTCGGGTTCGGTTAATACTGGATCGCCAACAAAGGGATGGCAAATGTATGCCCAACTGTTGGTAGACTTAATCAAATTCGAGTCTCCGTTCCTCCGAAATGTCGAATTGCCTCAGTCTATGGATTCACTCTATAAGGCAAGTCTGTGGTCGAAGAATAGTTCCGAATCGAAATTGTTTGCATTTCAGGGCACTCTTAAGGTGTTCCTCGTATTGCTTCACGACTTCCCGGAGTTCTTATGCGAGTATTGCTACGCCCTGTGCGATGTCATCCCTTGCAATGCCATTCAAATGCGAAATCTGGTGTTGAGTGCATTTCCACGCAATATGAGACTTCCCGATCCCTTCACTCCCAATCTGAAGATCGATTCATTGCCCGAAATAAGTCAACCCCCGCGCGGATCAACAGCTTTGGCCACTTTCGGGACTCAGGTGTTCAAAAAGGATTTGGATTCGTATTTGCGAACTCGAAGTCCGGTCACATTCCTGAGTGATTTGCGCGGATATCTTCAACAAACGTCGCCCAACAATAGCACGGATTCGAATCATTACAACACTCCTCTGATCAATGGACTGGTCCTCTATGTCGGCCAATCGGCGATTCAGTCATTGCCACCGAAGAGCATTAGTATGTCGTCTATCTCTCACTCCTCTCATATGGATATCTTTCAAAATCTTGCGGTCGCTTTGGATACTGAAGGTTAGATCTGAAAGTGTTCTCTCAAATCTCTTTACTGACCCCATGTCTGTCCCAAAGGTCGATACCTGTTCCTCAACGCCATCGCCAATCAGTTGCGTTATCCCAATTCGCACACACATTACTTCAGTTGTACTCTTCTGTATCTGTTCGCCGAATCCAACACCGAAGCCATTCAGGAACAGATAACTCGAGTTCTATTGGAGCGCCTGATTGTGAACCGACCCCATCCGTGGGGACTATTAGTGACTTTCATCGAACTGATCAAAAACCCTTCGTTCAAATTCTGGAACCACGAGTTTGTCAGATGTGCGCCGGAAATAGAAAAGTAATTATATTGTGATTTGTTTAATGAGATAACTAATTGCTTTGCCTTTCCTCATCAAAGACTCTTCGAGAGTGTGGCAAGGTCGTGCAACAGTGCCACCAACTACAAGGGCACCCCCGGCTCCGGCCCTTCCTCTGCCGACTCCGCTCTCATCTCTCAAACCAATCAAATGCCGTAAAATTTCGAACCAGATTTCAATTGACATAAATTTTGTGAATAAAATCTATTATTTGGAGAAAAGCTGTTCATAAATATTATTATTATTATTGATAAACATTTTAAGATTTATTACTGAATTGTATTAAACAAATAAAATATGTAATGATTTGTAATTAGTTTTGTTTAAATAAAATAAAGTTTTCAAATAAGTCTTTGAATATCATCTTTCGATTAACTGAAGTCCAGAAAACAGTTTTATTAAATCAATAAAAGTATTGATTATTTTAATTAAATATCAATTTGTGTTCAAAACTTCAATCAGTTTTCACTTCAAAGCCATCGATCGCTCGAAACTATGGCAACGAATCGTCGCTTTGTTTACAATCATTTCATTTCATTATCTGAACAAACATTAGATTTGAATTAGTTTTCGGCCAAAACTAAAGCGATGTCCGATTCGACCGAAAACGAGAAGCTCTTAATGAAAGCCATCGGCGAAAACAACTTCGAAGATGTGAAGCAATTGTTGAACTCGAGTGATGTCCGGATCAATGTCTGCGATGACAACGGAATGACTCCTTTAGAGCACTCTTCATATAAAGGCAATTATGAGATCACGAAATACCTGATCGAAAGAGGAGCTGATGTTAACGACAACCATCACATCCACGGCTATACGGCTCTCATGTTCGCAGCTCTTGGCGGACACCTTCCGGTGGTCAGTCTTCTTCTGGAGAGTGACGCCAACGTTCAGGCGGTCAACTCAGTCGGTCGTAACGCTTCCCAAATGGCGGCATTTGTTGGCCAACACTCGGCGGTGGCCATCATTAATAACTTTATTCCTCGCGAAGCCATTGAATATTACACTAAAATTCATGGCTTAGAGACTGAACCGAAACTTACGGCACGACTGGTCTCTCCTTTGCATTCGTTGGTCAGACAAACAAACATTCATCCGATAAAAATCGGATTATTTCTGAAGAATAATTGGATTTTAATCGAAAACGGGAATAAAGTAATCAAAGTTTTGGAACTTCTTTGCAAAAAACAAATGAAATCTAATGAACCGAATGAAATGATTTCAATCAAATTACATCATTTGGCGTTCATTTTGACACAAATATTAAAACATTTGGGAAAATTGGATAAAAAAGATAAAACTGAGAACAATGACGATAACAAAGAGGAAGAAATGAAGAAATTGGACACAATTCTGAAGAATTGGCGTAAGCCTCGGCCCAGCGATGGCTTTCCCTTGTTTTTGGAACAACTTCTTCGCCAAAGTATTCGTGAGTTTCCGTATCACGAAAGCGCTCTTTTCCAACAACTGGTTCGAACTCTGGCCACAGTCGAGTTGGGATCAGAGCCGAGCGCCGTCACAATACTGACTCAAGCCATCAATGGTCAGAAGGGCTTCGATGAGGACTCTCTCGTTTGCGGCACTTGTGGTGAACCGAATCCCTCTAAAAGATGTTCAAAATGTAAACAAATTTCTTATTGTGATACCGATTGTCAAAGGCTTGATTGGATCTGGCATAAGAAGGTCTGTGCGGTCCCTCCGACTACCGATACGGCCAAATGATTCGGTTCGAAAAGTTCCAAAAATTGAAAAGAATTATATCAATTATTTATTAACTAATGTAAGAGAACGTGAATTCCAAGACCTCTGATAATATTAATTTATATTTGCCTTAATTTATCAAAATTTGAAGTTTTAATTCTTCCAAACACTAACGAAATCCAATTCATCAGTGTTTCAACTCAATTATCTTTAATAGATTTATTTCGAGTCAAATGTATGAAAATCTATTGATAATTGGGTTGAACTGAAGAACTAAAGAGTTAATGATATTTTGATGAAATAATCAGTTTTAACACAAAAATGAGTTAAATTTTGCTAAATTCTTAATATAATTGACTGATTGTAACGTTTGTCTTCTCGTTAGAGATTCTCCAATATTTTGAATTACAATTTATTTCGAAACCAGTTTTATATTGAAAATTATTGTCCATTTTAAATGTGATTTATAGACACTTTTATTTGTGTTATTAGTTTTTAAT
>JAQGAJ010001082.1:0-11112 GCA_034689365.1 Liebstadia similis
TGGGTTAAATGCGAGCCCACACACGACACTCCATATGGAGTGTGGGCTCAGCTCTGGATTAATGCTAAACGAAAACTAATACTCTTTTTGAATATTTTATATCCTAAAAGATTTATGTATTTCGCGAACCAATAAATTAAATATATATACCATTTGTGTCCATAGGTTTCAACAACACTGGAGTCACAAATGAGATCACGTATTACTTGGAGAGCGAGAAGAAGTGGAAGTACTTATCGCGTATCCCTCACGTCGAGCAATGCAACTTCGGAAGTGTCGTCCATAAGAACGAACTTTAGTTAGTATTTAGTTTTCACTTTTGATTTCAAGATAATTAACTAATGTTTTTTAGTGTAATCGGTGGTTGTTTTAACCAAAGTTTAGAAGAAGACGTCCATCCGTTCGGCTTCCGATATAAGCCCAATGGTAACAACACTTGCAACTCGTGGTCGACGATCGCACCCATGCATCGGGAGAGGTGTCGCTTCACTTTGGTTGCGGTCGACAATTATCTCTATGCAATTGGAGGCGTCAACGAAACCGAGTTCCCGATGCTCGAGGACGCGGATTACACATCCGGTGAAATCTATGACCCCGAGGCAGACCAGTGGATGCCAATGGCCAGTCTTCCTATGATCAGTCGTTCACAACACGCGGCCGTCGCCCACAACCATGACATTTATGTTTCCGGTGGTTTAGATCAGGAGATTGTTCTCAAAGATCTAATTCGTTATAACACAGTGACAGATGAGTGGGACTCAAGTCTGCCGCCAATGCTCTGCGAAAGGGCTGATCACTCAATGATCACATATAATAACAAGATATACGTCGTGGGCGGTTGGTTTGACGATCAGGTCACGGGAACGAGGGTTCTCGTCAGTACAATCGACTGCTACGACATAACCGCCGACTCGTGGTCAGTGGTGGCCACAATTCCGATCCCCAGATATCACGCGGGAGTTGTGAGCAAAGGATCGATTCTGTATATCATCGGAGGCTTTCACAGCGATAACACGTTCGATAGGGCTTCGGGTCTGATCGAGACATTCGATCTGATGAACCATACCTGGCATCACAACCTCGATGACTACCCCCAAGACATTTGGGAACACCACTGCTGTACTCTCTTTGTGCCTAAACATAGGGACGACTTAGTCGTTAGCACTCAAAAAATGTAAATCAGTTGTAATTAATTTCAAACTTTTATTTATTGATTTCAAGCGTTTTATAATTCATTGATTCATTATTACTAAACATTATAAATGAATCATTAGATCTGCGATACATTTGATCGCAAACTATATTTTTAGTGATTGTTTGCGATTTTATAATTTATAATTAATTATCAAAGCTTTAGTCGAAAGCGAATCAGTAGTTAATAAGTGTTAATAAAATAGACTTTTCATTGCTATCTATTTGTCTCTTCTATAGAGTACTCGAGGCGTCTATTCTGACACTAATTCTCGATATTAAATGCACTGAAAGTAGAAATGAAAACAAACGAACAAATGATTGAGTGTTTGATGTTTTTTAGACGATATAGAATTTGTTTGATATCCAAGTATACGATTAACTCGGAGTCAAATGATTTTGCAAAACATCCTGAAATACGTTTCACTGATTGTCGATACGAACAAAGTATGCAATCCTGGGATCAGACCCGTGACTGTCGTTCCTGTCCTTCACTATAATTGAGTTCATTTGAAAACAATTTCTTTGCTCTGATTTGTGATATCTCGGAAACATTTGATTATTCTTAATGAGAAACTGTTTCAGTCTTTTATAGCAATAATAAATGTCAATTGAATGTAAGTATCAGTCCATCAAAACTATAGTGTAGTTATTCCAGTCTATAGTATAGTTCATCCCTATATAGATAAGGAATTTTCCGCTACGTATTTGAAAAAATTCCCCGGTTTAAGGAAAGATGTGCATTGAGTGGGTCTGTCCATAGATTCATAGGAATTGATCCAAAATTATCGGTTATAATGGTCTGAAAGACAAAAAGATCGGTTCACTAAGAGATAAGACAGTCGTTCAATGGTATAGAGGTTTGAGAGTCTTATAGGAGTCTGACATCAGTTGAGATGTGAAGCAAATCAATGCAAAGGATGTGTTGTTTTTGTGTCACTCATAACGAGATTTGTCTGTATTTCAAGTCATGTGTTGACGACTGTCTGAAAGTCTATCCAATCGTTTGTTTGTGTAAAGTATGGAAGAAATGCCAAAATGGCTGAAAAGTGTGGACACAAACAGAGATTTGTTTTGATTTGATTCACAAGTGATTCGTGACTGACATTGTTGTCATTATTGTCTCAGACAAAGACCACAACCGTTGAGTGATTTAAATGTAATTCAGAGCTAATCTCGCGATTAGTTTCGTGCGATCGTCGACACTCTTCTTCTCCTTCTTCTTGCGATTCCTCACTCTTTGCAATAGAGTCTCAGTTAAGACAATGGGTGCCAAACAGAGCACTAATCAGCTCTCGACGACAAGTCCATCGCGAGCTGTCCTTCAAAGTAACGGTTCTTCGAGTGGTCACCACAACCACAGCGCAATGGCCTCGACGTCGGTGTCGGGCGGCGGCCGATCCAACAGCACTCGTCTGACCGCCACTAACGGCCAAACCAGTCATAACTCAAACCAAACCAATAGTGATATACAGACCAGTAGTGATTGGCGGCAGAGGGCCCGCAGTCTGTCCAGTGTTCTCAACGGATCCCAAACCAATGGCAACGCTATTCATGTGCCACAAATCCATTCGAGTTTCGGTCTCTCGGCGTCACCCGATTCGGACACTTCGACCGATGACAACCTATCATTCGGAAGAGTCTTTTCTGCCCATTCATTGCCCGTGCAATTGATTTCCTTTAATGGTATTCATCTGATAATTAATCCTCACTTAAGACACGGAATCCTTAATTAACTCTCGGAAACTAATTGTATTTTGTCTTAACCAGGAATTAAATGTCCGGTTTGTTCGAAGTTTGTTCTGCCCGATGATGTCGAGTGCCATCTGGTCATGTGTCTGACCAAACCGCGGATCAATTATAATGGTATTGTTTGATAAGTTGTCTCATCTCAAGAGCTAAGCCTTAGATTGAGGCCAATGTTGATAATCGTTGCAAATCGTTGTTTTCACGCAATTCTCTGATATAAAGTAAATAATATCTAAAATTTGTTTTCTTTGTTTCAGAGGATATGTTGACCGAAGACAAGGGAGAGTGCGTTATATGTTTAGAAGAGCTGATCAAAGGAAACACTATCGCAAGGCTTCCATGTCTTTGTATATATCACAAAAGGTATTGGTTTTGTCTGCCATTGGTTTGTTTGCATTTGACAAATGATAATCTATTGGTTTCTTCCTTTCATTAGTTGTATCGATGCCTGGTTTGAAGTGAACCGGTCGTGTCCGGAACACCCTTCAGACTGACTGACGGATGATAGACAGAGAGTAAAGGCAAGTGCCTGACCACTGATCGCATCGCCTGACCCACACTTTTAAATGTATCGGACTTTTAGTCAATTTTATTGGATTAAAGGGACGGTTGAGTGCTATCAGTGGACCGACACTTGACTTTTACTAATATTGTTTTGTTATTATAATTTCATTAGAGATATACCTTTTATTTTTGGCCTTTGTTTATATGGAAATATGTATAAAATTGTCGTTTAATTAAATCAATGAATAAAACGATATAAAAATGTTAAGACATATGTAAATGGCTTTCGAGTTGTGATCACTATTTTGAAAATCTCTAAAAGACGTGACTTTTATGCTTAAAATATTGAATGAATTGAATATATCTTTCGATTAAAGTCCAGTTTTTATTGAGTTGTGCTCTGAAGTCAATTGAAGTCAATTCAGTAATCACTGAAAGACAAGTATCGCTCAGTTTTTATACCTTTTGCTCATTAATTCAATTCGATTCCTATTTAACGACTAAATAGACCGAAAAGTTATTAAATATTTTGTGATAAAAGTTTTGTCTCTTTTATTGGAAACCAACCAATCATTGGCTAAACCGAGTGATTCCGGACTCAGACCAACAAAAATATCTTA
Organism: Liebstadia similis; assembly: GCA_034689365.1. Lineage (NCBI taxonomy): Eukaryota > Metazoa > Arthropoda > Arachnida > Sarcoptiformes > Liebstadiidae > Liebstadia > Liebstadia similis. The sequence goes on from JAQGAJ010001082.1 coordinate 4,065, forward strand.
ATTCGCGATAAAATACTAATAAAGTTGTAATTAATCGTCAATTTATGACTCGATTCGTGAGAAATCATTTGGAAATCCAATGAAAAACTTCAATAACTTTATTATTAATCAAATATTTGTATACAAAAGTCGTAACGAAATACAAATTAAAATGCATTTCTGTTGCGCTCATCAAAAGTGAGACAACTTTTGGCGTATTTTAACTCATTTTAGACCCAATTATGTAAATAGAAATTCAATGTTTGAGAGAGTAATCCCTTTTCGTTGCAAACCATTCAATAATAAACACGATTAACAATATCTTGCAATAAATCAATGAACAGATGAGTCGACGGATGGCTTCGTTTGAGATGAAGAAGTGATGTCTTTGAGGATGAGATGAGAGTCGAATCGATATAAAATAAATTAAACTAAATTTGTTGTAAATCGCAGTCGAGTTTCGATTTGTGGCAAATCGGTTGAAGCACTTGTCGGCAGTTTTTTCATTTTGTGGTGGGCTTCGGCGATGGCCAGAGTGGCCGTATGTACCTTTCGGTAGATCTTCTCGCCCTCCAGAGTGTGGAACACAAACATTCCCTCTCCGGTCGCACAATGACGACCGGCTTCGAACGTAAATTTGGTTAAGTCTGAGCCTAAAGACAAACAAACGGTTAATCGTATGGACAGAGAGATCACCGCTGAGGACAAACCATATCTCCTGAGGGCAGTCAAAGGCCAGGCGACCAGTTTTAGCTTAGAGTTTGCGATATCCCAGAGATATATGTTTTCGTGAGTCACTTGAAGTAAACACTCGCCGAAGACTTCTAACTTAGAGTTCGGCATCAGATATACGTGAAACTGTTCCTGAAGTTCCTTCTGTATGCCTGGCCTCAGGACATCGGGTTCGCCAGTGGCCAGTCCTGGCGGCAGTAGAAGACACTCTTGGATCGAGAGCTTGACCCACGTATCGGCCTCGAGATCTGTTCCATTGAAACATAAGCACTGACTGCCAAAGAATAAGATAATCCATACCTGAATCACAAGCGAAGCACTTATTGGTTCCGTCGTGAAAGTTGATCCCAAAGGCATACTTCCGACACGTATTGGGCAGCCGTGAGATTGAGGACACGTTAGTCAGAAGTGATGTCTTGTGGTGACCGCTATTGCGGGCGCTCTTCTCATCGTAGTATTTGTCCAAACGAATCGGGCCTTTACTTGAGGCCCGACGTAAGACAACCCATCGTTTGTTCCAAACACTGACTGATTTACTTCTAACCCGAATGTATCCCTGTTTGACGATATCACTCAAATCGGTGGCCATTTCCCGACACTCCCGACAGTCTTAGTTCGGTCAGAGACGGTCACTACCGCTCTGACATCTGCGGACACACCTATCGATGAGTAAACAAACGGACGGCACGGACACAATCACTCGGGTGGACACTAATTGGTGAAGATTGACATCAATGTCTTAATGTGTATCACATCCTCTCAACAATAACAACATAAACAGATGAATGTCTGACCACTTAATCGGTGATCAATGTTGACCAGAGGTCCAGATCTAAGCCATTTTGAGGTCTCTGTTCTGTCATTTACTCGCCATTGACTTCAATCCCAACTCAATCGGAGACCCAAAGCAAAGCCAAAGCAGAGCCCAAACCATAGCCAGAGCTGAGGCACTGAGCGCTCAGTCTATACGTAAACCATATTATTGTTGGCTCTGTTTTCGCCAAATTATAGCCTCCGGGTGTCAGTCCTCCAGTCCTCAGACCTGTGCGGACACAGAGTTTGCGCAAAACCATTAAATTGATAGTTGAGTTGTCTTTGCATTGGAATTCAATTATTATCACTGCAATGGGTCTAACGATAGGTCTAACGATCGTTTCCTCCAATGTCTCATCACATCCACAACCACTACAACCACTCCAAGGCATACATTAGGAGAGGAATACAGAGAGGAATGGGAGAGGAATACCAATAGTTAGCCATTGATCTCAACCAATACCATATCATTAGTGAAGCGCCAGTCTATCGGAAGAACATTCTCAGCCCTAAACCGAATTAAATGTTCACTCAGTCATCAGTCCTAATGATAGCCAAACAAAAAGACAGTCCTTCTTCTTCTTCTGTTCCCGATCTTCAAGAGAATCGCGACAAAGACCTAACTCATGCCCACAAAAGTTCTTTAACTTTCCATATATTCCTAATTCTTTGGGTTAGAGTTCATAAAAATATTCTTAACCATAGCTATAAGTAGTGCCGACACCACTATTGTAACCACAAAGCAATGATAAGCACCTGTTCTTAACCCAAAACTACCTGTGCTTCAGGTCTGACACCTCAGAGCCCTTCCGAAGATGTGCTCAACAGATGTCAGCCTTGGATGCGATCAAAACCATGTTTATGTGAACGCAAACACAAAACACGAGGTTTTTATTTAAATGTCTTCACGTGTTGTCCTCTGATCTCAACTGTGGTAACACTCGAGAGAAGGACTTATATTATGGCAAAATCAAAGAAATCGGTTAATAATAAAAATAATAAATCAAATTCAAAGAAATCGAGTGATGAAACTGATAATAAAGCCAAAGAAGTTAATTCTTCAGATGAATATGACTCCGAAGAAGAATTGGAATTTGAATCTGAAGAGGTTTCTGAGGAGGAGGAAGATTCTGATGACGGGGAGGACTCGAGCGATGTCCCGGAGTCTGATGAGGAAGAAGTTGGGAATCAAGTGATCGACGAAAACGTAAGAAATGTTATGAATAAATGATTTTTAATATCGTTTGACTTCAGATCAATTTGAAAGATGTCAGCGAAGATGAAGACAACGAACTCGATTCGGATAAAAGCGATGACGGTTTGACTCTTTTAGACAAAACCAATGACAAGAGTGTTAAAGATATCACTACTGAGAAAGTGGTCAATAAAGTTGAGAACAAAATGAAACCTAAAAAGAAGAGTAAAAATGTGGCCAAAGTTGATGAATACGATATCGATTCTTCAGATGAAGAGGTAAACCACTTCTGTAACAATCATTGTCCAACTTCTTAATGTATTCTTCAGGACTTGAGAAATACGATCGGAAACATTCCTTACGAATGGTATAACGAGTTCGAGCACATCGGGTATGACCAGAGCGGCAAAAAGATCATTAAACCTCCAAAAGTGGACGAAATGCAAGAGTTTCTCAACAAAATGGAAGACCCATTATATTGGCGAACAGTAAAGGATCGGATGACCGGTCAGAATGTGATATTGACGGACAATGACGTGGATCTGATCCAAAGGGTCAGAAAAGGCAAATTCCCAGACCCGACGTACAACCCATACGAGCCTTTCATCGATTTCTTCACATACGAAAAGATGATTCATCCCGTGACTAACCGCCCGGAAACAAAGGCTAGTTTCATACCATCCCTCTCAGAGAAGAGGAAAGTGAGTCGATTGGTGGCCGCTATCAAAGCGGGTCGTCTCAAACCGAAGCCCGAAAAGCCAAAGGACGGACCGTTTGTTTTCAGTTACGACTTATGGGACAAACGTATTGATCGCAACAAACGCTATGATCGGTATATTCCGGCCCCAAAACTCAAACCTCCCGGACATGAAGAGTCATATAATCCTCCGCCAGAATATCTGTTCAATGATGAAGAGGAGAAGAAGTGGTCAGAACAAGAGCCCGAAGAACGAAAAATTAATTTTATTCCTCAGAAGTTTTCTTCTTTGAGAAGAGTTCCCGCGTATCCCAAGTTTGTGAAGGAAAGGTTTGAACGTCTTCTCGATCTTTATATGTGTCCGCGCGCTCGCAAAGATCGCGCTAACGTAAACCCCGAAGATTTGATACCAAAGCTTCCGAGACCTCGAGACTTACAGCCGTTCCCATCGATTCAGTCACTCATATATAGAGGACATTCAGACGTTGTTCGTTGTGTTAGTGTTGAACCGAACGGACAATTCATCGCTTCTGGAAGTGATGACTGCACTCTTAAAATATGGGAAGTGTTGACCACAAGGACTATGAATACAATCAAATTCGAGGCTCCGGTAACTGATGTCAAGTGGTGTCCGGACAGGAATAAGTGTTTGTGCGCTGTAGTCGTCGGTAAAGACTTATTCATTATTAATCCAAAAGTTGGCGATAAGTTTGTCGTCAGTGAAACCGATTTGCTATTCAAACCTCTGACCGACGGCGAGAGTAAGAGTGAGGCAACGGATCAATCAGTGGTCGATTGGCGACTCATCGAACAGACCGGAGCCTCTACTGAGTGGCGAAACGGCATTCGGATTGTTATCAAACATCGATTCGAAATCAGACAAATCGTATGGCATTTCGGCGGAGAGTACTTCGCGAGTGTTATGCCGACCGGCGCTAACAAATCGGTGGCCATTCATAACTTGTCCAAAAGAAAGTCTCAGGTAATCCAAAATAAGTTATATTTTTGTTCATTTGATTCACTTATGTCTGTCTTATGTTTGAATCAAAGGTTCCGTTCAAGAAGTCAAAGGGAATAATCCAATGCGTTCTCTTCCATCCGTCGCGGCCGTACTTCTTTGTGGCCACCAATAGAGCGGTTCGAATCTATGATTTGGTCAAACAAGAGATGACTAAAAAACTTCAACCAAATTGTAATGAGATATCAAGTATTGCTATACATCCGGAAGGTATGTCTTAAGAAAAGAATTAACGAATAATTTAATAAAACTTTTGATTTTATTATTCAGGCGATAACGTAATTGTCGGCAGTTATGATCTTCGGCTCTCGTGGTTTGATTTGGATCTATCGACCAAACCATACAAAACATTGAGATATCACAAAAAGGCTATTCGAAGCGTTTGTTTTCATCCGAGGTATCCGTTGTTCGCTTCGGCCTCAGACGACGGAACCACAATTGTCTCCCACGGAATGGTTTACAGCGATCTGACCCAAAACCCGCTCATTGTTCCCGTAAAAGTGCTTCGCGGACACACACCTAAAGACAATTTGGGAGTAATGCAGTGCTCTTTCCATCCCTTCCAGCCCTGGATATTCACTGCCGGCTCTGACGCGACCGTTAGATTATTTACATAAATATTAATTAATTAAACAATTTTTAAGTCTTAAGTATCGACTAATATGTGAGTTCGAGACGACTCAGATTGCCCTCGGAGTCAGTCTTCGGCCCGTTTTCGATGTAATGTTCTCTTTTGACGAATGCGAATAAGAGATCAGTTATTAGGAAAATCTGTCGAAGAAAACAATAAATATATTTTGAACTGAGTTTTGATTTGTTCTTTCAATTGATTGTTCATTACCTGAGCGGTATTGTAGGCCAGAGTAACCCCGAAATAGAAGTTTGAGTTTGCGGTTCCCATAACTATCCATAAGTGCCATAATATGGGCGCCAAAACACTACACGAGATGAACATACAAGCGATGACCAGACCCTGTTTCATGTCTTGGGTCACAATGGGCTAAGTGTTAGCTTATTCGCAATGAAGACCAATGCACTTACGGTTGAAGAGATGAGTCCATTGCGGCAAAAGAGCCATATATATGGCCAAATCGGATATCGTTGGGTAGGGTTTGAAGAGTGAGAGTAATACCAGTAATACAAAGCTCAAGAAGTATGGGTTCTTTCTGGAAGTGATAATCAGATGAGTTCTTCGGACAAGAGTTCAATATTAAACCTCAAAGTAACAGCCAATGGAATGACGTATATAAAGGTATTTATTTGAAACGTCCAGAGAAAGAACTCTCGGAAGTGATCAAACATTTCGGTGAAGAAGTACCAGAATATGCCGATTGTGGGCGTCAGGTCTGGAACTGTCCATCTGAAAGACAATTCATTGAAGACTGATTGATGATATCTTAAGATTTACTTACAGAAAACCATACGTAGAATAAAGGAATTCGTAATTATAATCCATAATAGCATATGAGATGACCAGAAGTCCGAACCAGAATATTGCGAACAATGAAATGGTTGTAAGGATTGAGAATCTGACGGAAGACGAAGAGTATTGGACTTCGGACGAGGTCTTTGACTGTTTCGACGCTTTTGAGTCCTTCCACTTCTGATCTTCGAGAATCATAGCGATCGGCACTATCATCATCAATGGATAGAAGGACTGATAGGACAATAGAGCCAATAGAGCTGTGGAGAGGACTCTCATCTGAAGAGTTGAGGTCAAAAGGATTGAAGCCATCAGAAAGTTTGTGAAGACAGCGGTTGATTGACCGACACATGCGAGCACTGAATATGGGGACAGGAGGTAAATGGCGGCCACTTTTAGTGACAGATCTCTAATATTGATCTTATCGATGGCCAGAAATTTGATGTCATCTTCTTTAACGTCTTCTTTCTTTCGAAGTTTGCGGAATCGGATCTCTTCTAAGACTTGCAAACGAGATAATTGTTTAAAGCAAACCAATGAGAGAATAAGAGCAGTGATAATGTCCACTAAAATAAATATATTTGCAATCAATTGGTTCGCATTCTTCACAACGAACTCATAAAAGTGAAGAAAAAGTGGCGATTCGTGGAAAGTATGGCCACTATATGGCGATATAGACATCCCGTGAAGAGTCACGCCTTCGACCGCTGTTAACACAAACCGATTGTCATTCAATGGACATAATCTCAGACTAAGACAGACCTCTCTTCCAAGCGGTGATCGGCGACGAGACCTCCACTCTGTTGGAGATGTCCTTCTGATACGAACTCATGAGTAAACTGGTCCTCAAGACTACACCAAAAGCGGTGAAAACAATTATTTTGAGCCAAAAATTCATTTTCACTTTAATTGAAGCGATTGTTAACTCATATCAAAGAAATTGATTTATATATGTATTTGAAAATGACTTTTAAGTCAATAAATTGGTTATAATTTTGAGTGAAATTCAATTAAATTAATACAAAACTCAATTCAATTGATTCAATGCCGGCATTCAATATAAAAACAAACCAATGGTTGGGCTCTGAGGGGGAGTTCACTCATCCCTTCACTCAATACATACATTCACTCAACCATCAGATCTTGATTTATAACTTTTAATCAGATATTATTTTAATTTGGTTTTAAATC
>JAQGAJ010001083.1:0-11107 GCA_034689365.1 Liebstadia similis
AATTTTAAATCATTGGATAAATTCAAATCTTGATGATGATGATAAAAATCAAATCTTTTGAGGACTTCTCTTTGGTTTCTGTGACGCTTTGGTGGCCTTCGAAGGACTGACATTCCTTTTGGGGGAAGTCATGACATGGGATGAAGGGTTGACATCACTTTTAAGAGAAGGTCTTTTAGGTGTTGTATCGACAGAAACCGTTGAATAAAGTGTTGTTCCACTACTTTTCGATAGATTTTGATTTTTGTCAATTCGTTTGTTTGTCGAAAGTCTTCTTTGAGTGGATTCAGTTTTGACTGATTGGTTAACCGAAGTATTACTAAGAGGAGAGTCACTATTGAACACTCGAGTCGTTGAATGCATTGTATTTTTTCTATTTTTCGAAATCCTTTTACCTGTAAATCATTCTTTAGATTACTATTCTTTAAATTGAATGAAAATAATTACTTTTCTTGTGATATATCGTCCAAACAATAGTCGCAAAGATAACTATCATAACCAGAAATAATAGTATTAATAAAATTATCCATAAATTCGATTTGTTATCCATAGTTCCGGTCGAATGAATCGATTCCGGTGTCGATGTCGACAATAATTCCGTACAATTCGGGAACGGATTCTTGAGATTCTCTTCCGCAGAGCACTGGAAATAAATTTGAGATAAAATTCATTAAATTTGAATTATCGATGGTTTACTTCTGTCGATAGTTCTTCACCATAGGGTTGGACACAATAGAAATTTCTACCCTTGATATTGAACCACAAAATATGTCCACTAAATGGTTGTCCACTTTTGTCCACAGAATTGTACTCAACTATGGAATCGATTTGACTGAACAAAGAAGGTTTCATATCATTGATGAACCGAATGTCTGGGTTTGAATTCGAGGCTTTAGATTAGATGTAATTCAATGAAAGCAAATCAAAGTTAAACTTCTTTACCCAAACCATATGTTCTGATATACTTTCGTTGTTTCTTATTCTTCCGATTGTATGCCATATGATAAGCAAATCGATAACTTTCATCGTTTGCAATCGGTTTTATAAACACCGGATCCTCGAAATCAGTGAACGGAATGTTATTTTCGAAGCCATTGGAAAAAAGGCAGTGAATATTCGTAGCATTCAATTGACAATTGATATCACTCTCCGCCAGAAGAGCACAGACACCGAAATAGTTGCTAATCCCTGGTCTTGTATTGTGTGCTTCCCTATCGATCGAATGGATGTCAAACTTTCCGTTAGTCTCTCTCAACCAGACCATCCATTCGCTTCCATTCCTGTTCATCAATAGGTAGTGTCTTAGACACATGAAACCATTTGTGTCCTTTTGGATTTTAAATTTCACTATAAGTCGGAAGTTTTCCTTATTCTTCGAAACTTCGAAACAGTTTAAGGAAAGGTTGACTGATATCAGATCCAAAAACATTAAAATAAAGACTATCATTGAAAACATTTTCTTCTCTCAAAGGAGTAATTGGTATAAAAAGTGAACTCAAATTCGAAATCGGTATCGATTTTAAAAGAGAGTTATCGCGTGAAAGTAATTTCAGAAAGTCTTTTGTATTTCAGGAATTATAAGCTTATATTTAGCCTTCAAAGTAATGGTCCATTCGTTTCGATTCCTATCCATTAATCTGTAATCTCTGTCACAATTAGATCTGAACTTCATTTTAAGTCAAAACCAATTTCTATTTTTATTTTCTCAACCAGAATCTCACAGAGCTTTCAGCCAATGAGAGGCTGTTATTGAGAATTTAAAGCCATTTAAAAAGGTTTACAATTAAAATTGAGATACAGTCGGACACCAATTGAGTGAACTCTATCTCTCCGAAGAAAAGACTATTCGGGTAACGTTCGAGAGTCCAAGACGATTGATTTTCTAACTGGATAACTTTGTAACCTATATAAAGATCACAACTTTTGATATTTATCATGTTTGTCCATTTTTATTCACAGAATTTTACTCAATTATGGATAAAAGTACACAGGGTCATCATGACAAACCCTTCTCTAGTTCAGAATTTTCACTCGACTTCTTTTTACGAATCCTTTTTAGATCTATTAATGATCACAGGTTTTGGCGAAGAATTAGTTTTTTCGCTTATGAATTGTATTCTGTGTCCCGATCAATATCATGATGATCATGCTATCATGATATTATCATCTTTTCTTAAAGTGAACTAAAAATGAAAACTCAATTCAAAGATCTCAATAAAATATAAGTTTTTATTAATAATATTTTAATTAAAAAATTCAGAAATATAATAAATTTTGTGATAAATAGTATCCGAAGAATAAATAAATGAAACAAAAACCAATAATAAATCATTTCTTCGGAGATATTGTTCTCTTCTTTTTGGGACTTTTAGGTTTCAAAGTTTGCTCTTTAGACCCAATTTCTTTGATATCGATATCGCTTTTTATCTTTTCATCGGTTTCAAGAGAATTGTTGTCATCCTTTCCGACACTGGATGACGACTGAAAATCCAAATCCTTATACTTTCGCTTCTGATTCCTTCGGAATTTCTCTATGGGTAAGGTTCCAGCGCTTCGTCTCCTCTCTAGACTAGAAGAATCCGAGCCATCCTTAGAATTGATTCTTTTACTTTTCGACTTTTCGTGGCTCTTTGTATAATGAATACAAAGAGATATTCCAACCATTAGTATAAAACCGATTATTATAATGACCGCCAATATTATCAATATTATCAAAATATTTGATGAATTCGGTGAATCAGTTGGAATCGAATGATTGGTAGGAAAGCAGTCTTCGAATAGAGGTTTTAAAGTACTTTCAGATTTGCACTGAAAGTAGAGAATTGAATATTTGTTTGGTTTCATTGATAGCTAAATGTCTTACTTCTTGAGTCAAATTCTTCGTTCCATTTTGTATGCAATACTTGGAATGATTATTGATGTCAAACAACAAAAGGTATTTATTGGTCATCGAAACAATTGAATCAATTCTTGCGAAGAACTCATCACTCATCTGATCGATGAACAAATTCTGACAGATGTTTCGGATTTGAACTTCTTGTCGATTGCATTCAATTCGAGTGATCTTTTGTATTGCTTGTATTGCTTGATTAGATGGGTTAGTGTTGGGCAAGACCTCAAACTCGATCGCTGATCGTTGACTTCTATTTTCTCTATTGATCTCAATATATATCGGAGACTTGGCCTCAGCTGAGAATATGTAAATGGGTTTCCGGTAGTGATCGAAAGTGATGTTCAAATCATTTTTATATGTGCCATAACTCGTATAATCACTATCGTGATTGAAATCACACTTCATTGAGCTATTGAAGACATCGCAATCCCCTCTATGGTAATAATTATAGTTATTCTTTTAATTGAGAAAATGAATGCAAATCTGGTCCTTATATTCGCCGGATTAAGATCTCTGATGGACTTGAGGTCAGGTGCGAGTTCGTCCTGATTGGTCACTGAGAACTGCCATTCTTCTTTTCTATTACTCATCCAAAAAGTGATTTTATTGTTAATTAATCGCGAACACATTTCGAGTACATTATAGACACCATTTGGTGGAAGTAGTGAACAATCGAAAGAACTGTTCAAAGAATGGATGGACTGAAGAGTGAAAGAGAGAACAAGAAGTGAAAGCATTGATAACATTCTCAAAGACTGTATTTGGAGACTAAACCAAAAATCGTTTAAAAATTAATAAATTCAATAATCAGTTTTAAGCGCGAGATATTGAAGAACCGAGTCTTAAAACTTTTGAGTCCTGTTTTTGGCAATTAATGACTGAGTTTTAATTAAATTAAAAACCCTATCATATGATAGAATTTTTTTTAAAGTTTTCATTTACGGCCTCTCATTGATAAGAGATTATAAAAGTACAAAACATTTACAAAAAAAAGAATAATGAAAACAAATGTTTAATAATTAACTTAAATTAATGATTTAATTCTTCTTCAAAATCTATTTGTAATTATTTTTGTATATTTGGACACAAATTATTCTAAGAATCAATTACTCTAAATAGAAAATTAATGATTTTTGATTATTTTCATAATCATTTGCTAAATTCTTGATAATCACAAGTTTTCTAACTGCACAAAAATTCTGTCATTCTTTGAATATAGAGAATTCAATCTAGATCATAAACAATCTTGGTCATAAAGAATTATAAGCTATCACCTGTTGGTTCAAAAGCAAAACTGCATCGAAACTAAATATTGATAACTATTGAAAAATATCCAAAAGCTTTCCAAAAGCTGTTCCCAATTACCCAAATCAGTGATAATCTAAATAAACAAGTTTTATATGATTTAAATGACAAGATTATTATGAAATGATTGATCTCATCTCCAGATTATCCATCAGATAATCGATAAATATGTGTCACAAATGATGTAAAGACAAAGTCTTTCCCCAAAACTTTTTACATGAGATTCAAACGTGAAATCCCTTTGAATTCATGGCTCACTTCGACGTCATTTGTGTTCAAAACTCTATCAAAAGTCTAATCACATAAACAAATGGCGACAAAAAGTGTTTGACTTTTAAATCAAATTTTAAACTGAATTTAAACTCAATTAAAACCGATTTTCAACTGAAGTCGAGTCCAAACGGTTCTCTATTATCATCGAAATCAAGACCACAATCGATAGTTCAAGACTTCAAACGCGAGACCTTTTTTTTTCAAGAAATCAGTGACCGCCTAAAGACTATCACCTGAACTGATCCCAAGAGATGTCACTTAAGCCAAAGCACGTAGAGTTTGAGCCGACGTGGGCTCAGATCAGGTCCACCGTCGAGAAGGTGATAGTCTTGAAACATGTGCCGCGAACCGAGTGGAACGACCGCTTCCCAGACCTCTATCAGTTGTGCGTCGCCTTTCCCGGTAAGTGTCTGACCACCGATGACCACACACTCACACTCTGTCCAACCCGTGCAGAACCGCTCGGCGATCGTGTCTATCAGGAGACGAAGGCTTTCCTCGACCAACACGTCCGCCAACTCTACCAAACTGTGGTGAAGTCTTCACAGGAGGGCCTACTCATGGCCTATCATAACCAGTGGCTGATCTACAGACAGGGTATGTCATCACAAGCATCCGATCCATTACTCAATGACCTAATATTTGTCTTCAGGAGTTAATTATCTGAACACACTTTACATGTATTTAAATACACAACACATCAAAAAACATAAGTACTCTGAGGCCGACCTCTCCTATGGCTGTGTGGACACGAGTGAGCAGATGCTTGAGATCGGAGAACTGGGTCTTCACCTCTGGAAAGTCAATATGATTGAGCCATTGAAGGAGAATTTGGTCCGACTTCTGCTCGAAGCCATCGAAGCGTGAGTTCGACACAAAGCAACTGATCCTCAATGCCTAACCTCTTCATCCTCTCAGAGATCGCATGGGTTTACCTCAGAACAAGTCTGTAGTGCACGGAGTGATCCAATCTCTGGTTCAGGTGGAAGAGTACAAGAAAAAGGGTTCTTTAGATTTGTATCAGAATCTGTTCGAAAGCCGTTTCCTTAAGAGTACCGGCGAATACTACAAACGTGAAGCCGAAGAACTGCTCTCTAACTGTGATTGTTCGACATATATGGAGAAAGTGTTGTCCAAATTGGACGCCGAAAACCTGAGGTCCCGAAACTTTCTTCACTCGTCCTCATACCCGAGAGTGACCGCCGAATGTGAGGCCCGAATGGTCGGCGATCACCTGTCCTTTCTTCAGGCAGAATCCAAGTCTATGGTCCAATTGGAACAGCGCCGGGATCTCCAGAATATGTACAAATTATTGAAACCTATTGACTCCGGTCTTCAGGCACTCATCGCTGAGATTCAGGTAAAGAACTGATTCCTCTCAAGACTTTACTCAATCTCAATGACTCACTTCAGGAACACATAACTCGTAAAGGATTAGAAGCGATATCGAGTCTCACCTCACGAGACGATAACGTTCCGCAACTGTTTGTCGAAAACCTATTGGAAGTACATAAACAACACTTGAATCTGATCAAAGAGGTCTTCAACGGCGACCAGTCATTCATCGGTGCCTTAGACAAGGCGTGCGCCGCAGTAATCAATCACAGGCACAATGTTAAGCTTCCCTGTCGTTCACCAGAACTATTGGCCCGATATTGCGATGGACTGCTGAAGAAGACGGGAAAAGGTTAGTATCTCTTGAGCGACGCCCGAACCATATCAAAATCAATTGACGGGTTCTTTGTCTTAAAAGGCAACTCCGAGTCCGAGATCGACGACAAATTGTCCGCTTGTATAACGATTTTCAAATACATCGACGATAAGGACGTGTTTCAGAAATTTTACGCTAAAATGTTGGCCAAACGGCTCATTCACTCTCAGTCGGTGTCGATGGACGCGGAAGAGTCGATGATAAACAAGTTGAAACAGGCGTGCGGTTACGAGTTTACGTCTAAACTGCACCGAATGTTCACTGATATCAAAGGTATGGATAGTGACCACTAGACTGTCCCACTAATTAGATCCCTGTCCACAGTGAGCGATGACCTGAACAACGCATTTACTAATCATTTACGTGAACATAAGTACGATCTCGGCATCAATTTCGCCATTTATGTCCTACAACAGGGGGCGTGGCCTCTCAACCAGTCGTCTCTCTCTCCCTTTGCGCCCCCGCAGGCCCTCGAGAAGTCTGTGACAGCATTTGAGTCTTTCTACGGTCGAAAGTTCAACGGCCGTAAGTTAACTTGGCTGCACCACCTGTGCCAAGCAGAGGTCAAGTTGGGCTTCACGAAGAAGCCCTACACCGTTGTGATGAGCACTTTTCATATGGCAATTCTTCTGCTCTTCGAGTCTACCGATTCTCTCCATTATTCTGATATTCAGGTAATGACAGTCCAATTCTTTGCCATTGATTTTCACTTCAGTTGTCTTTTCTTCTCTTAAGACCAACACTAAACTAACTGACGATCAGTTGCAAAGACATATCCAGTCATTAGTCGATCACAAAATACTTAATATCGATGGAAACAGTTGTAAGTCTTCTAACAGCGAAGCCTCGGCTGACGAAGAGTCCGGCGGTCAGTGGTCGTCCGGTTCCTCATCAGGACAGCCATCACTGCAACCGACAACGTCTCAGTCAAACTTGGAAACAGTTTATACATTGAATAAGGGTTTTAGTAATAAACGAATGAAATTTAAGATAACTGTTGTCCAACAGAAGGAAGTTCAACAGGTTTTGGTATGTTTTACTCTAAACCTCTTCCATGTTCTCTCACACCTGTCTTCTGTCTGTCCAACAGCAACAACAAGAGACAGAAGCACTTCACGCGTCCGCAGACGAAGATCGGAAGCTCTATCTTCAGGCGGCGATCGTTCGCATTATGAAAGACAGAAAACTTTTGAAACACAACCAATTGATAGAACAAGTGATCAATCAGTCGAAGAACAGATTCACTCCGAGTGTTCAGATGATTAAGAAATGTATCGAAACTCTGATTGAGAAACAATATTTAGAACGGAATAATAGCAAAACTGATGAATACTCTTACGTCGCCTGAGCTCAGGGTCTGGTCATCACTAATATTAGTCTTTCTCACAGTTGTTATCTCATATAAGACAGAAATGCATCGATTTTTGTATTTTAATTTGATTTGATTTCAATCTTCTGTTTAATTATAATTTGAGTTTTTGTTAATTAATAATAACTTTTGATTGAAAATGACATCGATTTGAATGATTTTGAATTACAGTTTCGATTCGTTTTATATATTGAAAATTGAATTATAATTATATTTAAAATTTTATTTAAATTAACATCAATTTATTATTATTAATTGAAATGTAAATTATTTGTAAAAATATTTATCAAAATTTAATTAATGATAATAAATATAATTCGAGAGTTCGAGAGTTAAACAAAAAGACCTAAACTTCTTTGAATTTCTGAGCCTTTTTCAAAACTAATTTCGGTCTTTTTGTCTGGTTTTGTATATTTCTTCCGATAATGTTCTTCTTTATCGTAAGTTTTCTGACCGGTTTCGGCGACGAAGACGCGGAACTTAGACCTGAAGACGATGTGCGGGAACTTTCGTCATCAACGATGGGTCCGATTCGGCGCAACATTACTATACAAATAACAATCACGAGAATAAAAATAATGAGCAAAAGAAAAAAGACTCCGAAAATAATTAATATAAAAAATGGATTTATCAGTGAATAAGTAGGGGTGAGAATCGATGAAAGGGTTCCAATGTCTGTGGTATTTGACTCAGTTGTTGTCGATTCTGTTGTCGACTCAGTTGTTGTCGATTCTGTTGTCGATTCAGTTGTCGACTGAGTTGTTGGCGATTCTGTTGTCGACTCAGTTGTTGTCGATTCAGTTGTCGACTGAGTTGTTGGCGATTTTGTTGTCGAATCAGTCTTTGGAAGAAAGCATTCCTCAAAGAGAGGGCTCAAAGTTTCAGTTGAATTGCACTGAAATTCAATTAATAATTATTTAATTCATAAATGGCTTAATTGCTTACATTTGGCGAAGTTTTCTTGCGGTCTCGTCTAAGTTGGATACAAAACATTGGCTTATCGTCGATATTGAATAATAAAATGAAAAAGTTTTCAGAAAAAGGTTTGTAAGGGATTGAAACTTCGAGCACAGCTTCCAGTGTCGAGGAAAGTTTGTCGTCGAAGTCGTCGTAAAATTTTCTATCCTTACACCAATCGTTCTCTTGGCAACTGATTTCAGTGATTATATCTTCTTTCGGTCCTTTGGTGTAATCAAACAAAATGATCGTTCTGTCGGTTGTGTTGTCTAAGTTGACTAAAACTCTTTCTGGGAACGGATTATTGTAAAAGAAAACACTTCGTGGAAAAACATCGAATTGTTCGACGAAACTGAAGTTTTCCACTAAATTCTTCGTCGAAAAGTTGTATTTTCTGTGTTCACAAATAGCTTCCATTCCATACTTCGATACGTTAGGATAGACTTTCTTATAGGGAATTAAAGAGCAATCCTCGAAAATTCGTAAGTCTTCTTTGCGAAAATAATAAGAGGCAAATCTTGTGCTCATCTGTTCCTCTCCTTTGGGCACATCTCTGATCGTCGTCTCATTAATTTCGATCAATTGAAGTGTTAAGAAGTCTTTTTTCGGTTGCCATTCCTTTCCCATACGATTACTCATCCAATACTGAAGTGAACGGTAATCGTATTCAACGTTGTCGACAACATTCGGATCCAATCGCCGATAGATATTGAGTCCATTGTATACTTCGTTCGGTTTGATTAGTGAACAGTCGAAGCAATGGATGGACTGAAGACTCAAAGCAAAGACAATAATAGAAAGCAATGAAGACATTCCAAGACTCGAAATAATTTGTGAAATTATTTCTCAAAAACAGTCGAAGATTTGAAACCTATGTATTCTATTCTATGAACTGTCAGTAAACGAAGAAAAATATTTCAAAAGACTTTTAATACAAAAATAATTATTAATTATTTATTCATTTGAAATAACGGTCGAAATATTCAAATCAATTGATTCAATAGTGAAGCGCGAGATCATCGATAAAACTTCATTTGGAGACGAGATGTGAATATTGGAGCAATAAATGGACCGATTATTGACTGGCAATCAATAAACTAACGGAAGAAAATTGGACCAATTATAACAAAGTCAATGTTTAATAGAATTAAATTACAAAATACAGAAATGGGTTTGCAATTAGTTAACGAATTTAACAATTTTGAAGAAAGTTATGATTGATTTAGAAAAGGATTAAAATGGAATACAATTTTGAAATACAAGTCAAACATAAATTCGAGCCATAAGTTAACAATAATTCACTTTTTGGTGACTTTCGGTTACTTTTTTGGGTTCGGATTAAACGCTTTCGAGAAATGGACAGAACTTTTATTCGTCGCTTGACTTGACTTCGAGGCGACCGATGTTTTGGTTTTCTTTTTTGATGCAAGTGATGACAAATTTGAATCGTTTTCAGATTTTTTGTGGATAATAAAAATCATAACTATAATTATAACAATGAGAAATACAATTCCGATCACAATAGCAATGAATAAAAAGTTGTAATCATTTGTCAGAATATCAGTCGATTCAGAGAAACAATCTTCAAATAGTGGTCTCAATGTTTCGGTTAATTTGCACTGAAAGTCAATAATTGATTATTTCATTAGTTTATTGCAAAATATCTTACATTTTGTGAAAGTTTTCCGACTTTTGAATGTCTTTGAATACAAAACATTGGCTTATCGTCGATATTAAAGATGAAAAGCCAAGTATTGTTAGAAATGTTTCCGATAAACATTGCAGAGTCGAGTCTCGCCAACAGGTAGTCATCCATTTCATTGACCAAATTCTTATTGCATCTATCGTTTGAGTCTTTTGGGTCACAAAGGGTTCGATTTACCATATTTTTGAGCCCTTTCTTGTAGTCAAACCAAATATACGATCTCTGGTTTTTGTTATCTTTGTTCACTTCAATAAAGCCCATGAGGTATGGATCCATAGACACGGCATCGATGATAATACTTCGGGTGAAGCCATCAAATGTCTTAGTAATGCTTTCTGTGTTCGGGTTAATTCCCAATTGTTCGAAAAAACATTTGATTTGCATCGGAGTCGAGTCCGGGGGAAGGAATAGATCGCAGTCAATGGAAACTAAAACCACATCCGACGGATTGAAATACGCGGCAATTCTTGTGCTCAGTCTCTCTTCCTCTTCGGCCATATCTCTGAGTAAAGTCTTGTTGAAATCGAAAGAATATTCATCGTTATTCTTGATCAGATCGAAACGCCATTCCTCTCCCTTCCCATTACTCATCCAATAACTGGATATGAATTGAACAAATCCGTCAATATGTCGATCCCATCGCCGGTAGATTTTGAGTCCATTGTAAACACCGTTCGGTTTGATTAGTGAACAGTTAGTGCAATGGATTGACTGAAGATTCAAAGTCAGGACAAGAAGTATCAGAACCGAAGACATTCTCGACTCAAATCTAATTGTGATGAGAAATCTAAAAAACTGTCGAAGTTTGTAATTCTTGGTTCGCATTTGAGTCCGGATTCCGGAAAAAGTTATTTATTTTAAACCAAAATCGGTTTACAATTAAAATCAAAGCGT